>PQWD01007205.1:0-150903 GCA_019425675.1 Leucinodes orbonalis | reverse complement strand
TAAAAGATTAAGACTGGAACCCATTACAAAAACAATGTATTCACACTTGTCAATACATCAGTTTGTAATTGTCATTCATAATATTGATTGCAATTGGTGGACTTCGGTCTGGTTAGTCTGGAGATCGCAGATTCAATCACCTTTTTTATTAAATTTTATTGAATTATGATTATTTGCTTTAAATCGTACTAATATAACCTTTATTCCTTCAGAAGCCATGAGGCTACTTAGAAATTATGATTAATTATGGTTTATCGTATTATTCATAAACCTGATCAAAATCTAAACGGATGGGAATTATATAGAGCCTGCATTGTATAGCAAAAATAAAATATGAGTAACAGTCTAGTGTAAATATAGGTCAAGATTTCCCTTTTTAATACCAGGAAACATGACGTCACTACCAATAAATTATACGTTGCTTTTACTATGTATCATCTCTAGCGCCGGTTACAGTAGGTCTGCTTTAGTCTTAGATAAACAATAAACTAACCAGATGAAAAAAAATACGAAAAAACGTCAACTAAAAAACCCGCACTACACATTCATATAATTATTGTTAAATAGACAATTAAGCTTTATTTAGAAACTTAACAAACTTGCAATATCAAAACACTATAACACGAACCTAAAATAGATAAATGACCTTAAAAATTATATATTAAAACTAAACAATATATGTAATCAAACGAACTATCTTTGGGTAAGGTTCCGAAAATACCACTTTGAAACACTAAACTAATTCTTTGGCCGAGGTAGCTGTAAGATCTTCGATTGCTATTAACATAAAATTATTTAAATTTTGACCTTAACGCGTCACTGAAAGTTTACAAAACCAAAAGCAGGAGCACACTACTATGTCTTTAAGACATGTAGCGAGTTACGTAATTAGAATGAAAATTCTACCCAACCGACGAGATTTATAGGATTTGGCCGCGGACACTTTTTGAGTGTGATTTTGCATCTAAGTAGTTATCTTATTATTTTTCTAATGCTTTAGGAGAATATTCGTGACACATCGCGTTTATCATAACAAATGGTTGGCAGTTTACAGACCTAGACTGGAAAATGCTTTCTGAGTTACGATTGAAATGTAATAAAAATGTTTGAACAATTTTTTTATTTCTTGGCGTTTATATTTGTAATTGCGGTTTTGTTATTTGAAATTTATATTTTTATGTAAAAAACTACATACCATTGACAAAATCGAATACCTGATGTTAACCAATTACATTTAAATTAGCTTGACCTTGTACCAATTTGCCTAACAAATTATACAATAACGGAATTGGATACTTTTTTGTCTTAAATAAATTAACTAGCCCTATACGGGTAGGCTCGTGCCCCTCGGTGGGGACGTTTAATGAGCTGATGATGATGAAATTAACTAGATTACTATCCTTATTTCATGAGCAAACTAAAGTTTCGAATCTTATTCTTTCGAGCATCCCACAAATTATTAAATGAACTCTGTAAAGCAAAATCCCTCTGTACATTATAAAAAAGTAAAAAAGAATGTAGTCATACGATAAAAGTTTTAAATAAATAGAAATATATGGAGAAAATAAAAATATACTTTAGGTTACTCAAAAATAGGAAACCTAAAGCAGTTAAGACTGCCTGAACCAGCTTGAAGACAGTTAAAGTTAAACATAAATGAGATTGCTTCGCGTTTTTCGCAAACTCATAAAAAATTTCGTTTCCAGATACCGCTTGTACTAAATGAAGCGAAAACGAATAGGTAAAGCCCGAATTTCTTCACTTATCTTAATTTGTCTTTTTAATGATATTCAATATTGACATTTTACGAGTAATATTCAAATGGTGCAGTCGCAGACGTATACCTGACATTATTTTTATGTATTCATTTAAGTATTTTTGTTTGTACATCATACATCTTATAACCTTTGAAACTCTTAGATTTTATTTTGCATTAAACGTTTACTATCAGCTTAAAACCTGCCTCAAAGATATAATATGTAAAAGTCAATACTCACAATATAAGACCACCAACCATAGTGTGTGCTGGCTGGTCGTGGAAGCATCGTTCCCTTAATAACGTGAAATAAGATTTGCAATGGAAAAGCTAGTTCATAAAACACTGGAAATTTAGAGAAAATATCTCTTCATTTGCAAAACGTTTACCTAGTTTTGCACACAAAAGACCTCTTGTTCATTGGAGTAAGATCCTATTGAATCCGAAATCGTCTTTCGAATTTAACGTTTACAATCTTCTTTGAATAAAAAACGCAAGCAGAGCAACTTACGCCACTTTTCTTAAGGAAAACGTAGAAATGAAGTCACGCTTGGTTAGCTAAATGAATTAATTCAGGGGAAGGGAAAAATGCTTTGCTGTTTATTCCATCAATATTATTCCCGATTGTGAATGCTATTTTTCAAGCGTACTGCTCTCGCTTAGTATGATCTATGACACTGGTTTACTGACGTTTACTGAAATGGAGCGTTTAGATAAGAGCAATTCGCCCCGAGTCTGTATATGAGGTCTGGATCGGTCGCAATTTTAAGGATCAATTTCTAAGCTGAGACGTTTAAAGTGATTCCAATAAACTTTCATATATGTGAAGATTTGTCAATACCAATATATGTACATATTTTCCGAACTAAACCAATATTGCAATATTTATCCTGCTAAATAGTAAACAAGACTTCAGACCAGACATTTCGCTACCGAATAAGACCCTTTTCTTGAATAGTGAAGACAATAGCGCTGTAGGCTACAAATCAGAGGAACCGGGATGAAATAACGATGACAGGCGTTGTGATTAGTGCGGATGGCCGAGCACCGTAGCAACTGCAGCTCGGGCCGCTTCTAATTGTATAGAGCGTATAATCGATCGGAATCAGTCTTATAGCCGATAATAACTTAGAACGAACATTACAACTAAGTTCAAATCCCGCCGTGTACTAATGTGTTTTCGAATTTTCGAAATTATATGTTCGTTATCCGACCCTCTTACGGTGAGAAAAACATCGTGAAGAAATTCAAAGGTTGTGCGTGAAGTCGTCCAACCGACCGCACTGGGCCCGCGTGGACGACTAAACACCCTTTACGGGTAGGCTTGTGCCCCTCGGTAAGGATGTTTGATGACGATGATTACAACTAAAACTTCTGATTACAATTTAAAGCACAAGGAAAAGTCTTAATTATACAATTCAGAATCAAAGATACCAAATGACAATACTAATAATAGATTTTTTATTTACTCTGAAATACAATATAACGTTCGTTGTTACAATGATTGTTTGTCGCAACAAAAGGTACTATTATAAGCCTTTCTAAATATTAGGAACTTTTAAAAAATATGTATTTAATATAACCAGAACTTGTGGTTTGATGCAAAATCTGATACTGTCATAAATTAATATGGTTAATAGGTTTATGGTCATTTTGAGGAAATATATTAAAATATGTGCTAACTTTGAAGATGATGATAATTATGTTGCCATAGTGTACTGTGTAATTTGTAAGCATATTTATTAACCCCGACCAGAGTAAAGTTCTAAATTGCTTTCAAAAGTTAATAAACTAATGTTACTATACGAGCGACAATAAACTTCACTCGTGGGAATCATCACAGCTGTACTACAGTACAAAAAATCGAATGGTGTCATAAAACAGTCTAAAATAGTGTTGTTTATTTACACCAGTATTTGTCTTTATTCTAAAAATCATATTTTTTCATGAATTGTACGATCTTAAGATTTGTGTTAAAGATTTCAGTTATATAACGTTAATAATATAAGAACTTATATTCCGTTCTACTACTTACAATCCCTTCGTCATCAATTCCGCAATGCTTATAGAGGAACCAAACTACTTAGTAAAGGACATATCTACACTTGCTGTGGAAACGGTTTTCAAGCTTATATTAACATGTTTCTATCTAGCCACATTCATATTCTAATTAATTTAATTGAAATAAATGTAATAAGATTTGATAATACCTCTTACAAGTTTAATTTTATTTAATTTAATCTTCTTTTTTACATGTATTATTTTGATTTGTATTAGTACTAATAAAGCCCTTAAATTATGTTGTTACTAACCACAATGAGTCTATGTTACTCCAATGAATAAAGAAATTATTATTATAGTATCTCAGAGGAAAAAAAAGCTATGCTTGGGGTACGTGAAAGAAAATGTCGTCGTAACAGGAAGTGTAATACAATGAAAACGAAAGGAGACCGAGTCTTGGTTAGAGTATCGCAGTTCCTAGCCGAAAGCCCTAAATGAAAAAGGTAGGTGTTTGTGAAAAGCAGAGAGTTGAGGTGAAATAAGGGAGACCTTTGTATATATATAGCAGTGAATAGCGGTAGATTTAAGAAATGAGCCAGCCAATTATAGACAAAATGAAAAAAATACCAATTTCGTGTATTCCTTTAATGATTTAGTTATTGTTAAGCTATCTGAAATATTGTTTTAGTTTTAATAACTGTTACTAGATGTCACTCAAGATTTCAAAGAAGAGTATTATTGAGATTTTTTATTTGTTTTTGTACTCTAAATTAGTCCTAAAAATTTAACGGGTTTTTTTTAATTTTTTAAATAACAACTAAATATATTAGGTGTATACTTTTTTATAATGCCTTAAGAACAACACAATGCTATAGTCTTGGTCAATATTTAGATATCGTTTAATGTTATCCCACATTCGTCAAGAAATATCTTTTAGCATAACTTCGAAAATAAAATAATTGAAAAATTTTGGACATGAATATTTATTGTCATGTTTAATTTTATTTATTATTTTATTCGTAATATACGTAAAAGCCCGTATGAATAATAATAAAGAACATTAACAAAAAACATGCTTGATTATCGTCATTGTCAGCCTATATCGTCACGCTGCGGGAAACAGGCCTTACCACACAATTGGGTCATAAACCACTACGCGGGCCCAATCTGATTGGTGGGTGTTAACAACTACTATGCTAATATAGTATTTTTTTCGGACAATCAGATGATATAGAAATTTTCTATCCAATCTCGGTTTAGACGAGGTGATAGACTCGGTACTGAGTCGTCTATGTGGTGGCAGATATCGTCCCGTTTAAATTAACGTTCTTATAACAAAATATATTAATTTATCTATCAACCATTATAATAAGTTTCTCAATATTGTAAACAATTTTAGTAAAAGATATATTTGTTCACCTACTTAAGCTTAAGGTTGTCTTATTTTGCCTCTTATATTAATTAGACCATGACATTTTAATGATAAATTTTATGATCTAGCGAATTCATGAAGTTTTCTATTGATTAGTGTTGACAAGCACAACATTCTAATTACTGATAATAATTATTATTTCTTGATTTGTAATACTCATAATTTAAAATTATAATCATAATAATAAATTTATTTGTTTGGCAATTCATTAAGTACAATTTAGTGTGTATGGTTACGACCGCAATTGTTTTACAACTGTGTCGTAGCTATTAGCGCCCAACTCTGGATATCAGAGGCATAAGCTCAGATCGCTGACTGCATAACAAAGTAACAACAATCAACTTATAATTATAAAAACAATAAATCAGCAAAAATATATTATTAGCGGTGTTTGTGTGAGGAACGTAAATGTGTGTGTGTGTGAAAAAGGAACATACACTTTTTCTTTTTATTATAAAAATATAAAAAAAGTGGTACATAACCAACCGTGTTTATCAGAGCCGATCCTATGGCTAAGTAACCATTCCCATGAAAGGACGCGTTAGTAAAGCGTTAAATTCAACCAAATGTGTGAGATACGCAATAAAGATAAGTGGTAGCACGAGTATATAAAAGATTTTTCGGTAAGGGCTCACTTTTCTTAATACCTGTTATGCTTATGATAAAAGCATCTTGACTTAGTAGATATAATGTTTCGTCGCTAATAAAGAAAAAATGGAAAATGCGAGCCAACTGCGCTTCTATGTAAGAAAATAGACGGTAAATAGAATTACCGTAGAATTGATATTTATTTTGTGAAATATATATTTAAACATGTACACTTGATTATGTTATAAATAAATATCACACACATCACATTCACACAGCGCTATCTAGCACCATATTAAGAGAGAAGCTTGTAGTTAGAGTACTAAACAAGTGAGAAACATACTTATATAATTTTTTTCTATAAATACGTAAATATTATACATATACAACATCCAGATCATTATAAACAGACATATTCATGTACACAAATGTTTGTTATGCCCGGGGATCGAAACTGGAACCCTCGGTGTAGTAGCCGACGTCTCAACCGTTATATCAAATAGGTCATCAGTTTTATCTCCAACGCAATGTTATCTTTTATTATTCCTGCGAAAACTTGGGGCAATCAGACAAAAAATTTTAGTCTTTAAAGGTTATCCAGCCTTAAAAACATTAAATAAATTTAAATTAAGAAGTAGGACGTCATCACTTAGGCATTAATCGTAAGAAATGGAAAATTCTCATTTGGGAGAATAGAAAAAGCTCATTGCAGAGAATGGAATTAGCTCATTGAAGAGAATAGAAAAGGAATATTTGAAAGTGATTCTAAATATCATCCAATTTGTTCGGAAAAAAACATACTATGATTAGATGAGAGATCCTCGAGCCAACGGAAAAAAATCGTGTTTTTATGATGAAAATTTGTTTATCTTTTTTTTATTTACTTTGAGCCACAAACAGGTATACAATACACTAACAAAAAAATCCATATTTTAAAATAATTACTGATTATAAACCCAGCATTGCTGGCTACACATAAAAGTGTTAAATCTTAGTGTTTCATCGTTAAATCTTGGTGAAACACATCTAAACATCGTGGGGCTGGTCACAACTTATTTCCTATATTTAAGCTCTTATATATTAAGGTTGTACAACAGCAATAAAATTGTATTTTCATAATTAATACCCAACATGACACAAATATATTTACATAAATATCCATATAATAAAAGTATTTTTGTGGTCGATATAAGTGCGACACTTCATTAAAAGCAACAAATAAATAAAGTTAGGGTGGTAAATAATAGATGTGACTCTTGTTTATGACTTATTGAAGCAACGAAAGTAATGCGAGTCTGTAGTTCAACATAGCTTTCCACGGTTTTCAAAATGACATTTTAAAAATACATATTTTATTTGGTAAAAATCTGTAGTATCTTTGGGTCTCAGTACAATACAGTACTTCAGTACAGTACAGTTTTACACATAATACACATAGTTTTATAAAACAGGTTGGTATTATAACCAGTAATAAAACTATATCAGGTAAGCAATATTATAGGAATGTGTCAAAACGTCTGTTCTATAAGGGCAGTATACTCTTATTCGCCTTCGTTTGACGTCAATTCGATAACCAATATGTCAACGTGCATTTATACCAATACCACCAGAAACTCATCTTGACAGAAGTTGTTACAAAATATTACGAAGGAGTCTTGCTAACGGAATTGTATTCTGTTACTTACAAAGAAAATTAGAAATATTAAGATACATATTATTTTTATATAGATATAAAAAGTATCATTTTATTTTGAAATCATAATAAGGTTCATTTGTTAAGCTTAGTTTCTAAAAGTAAGCAGTGTTGATCTCGGGATGTAAAATTTCCTGATACATACATTTTTGAGAACTGAACCAACCACGTTTGATCATGCAGCACTTGCGTATAGATCAATTCTGTTACGGTTAAAAATCATTTCAAACGATAATTAAAACTAACGGGGCCTTTTCTAGAAAACTGGAAATAAATGTATATTGTTTGGCATTTATTTGACTCAGTACGATACGGGCCCGATTAACTTCATGACCTCAAACCAATTTACAAACCACCTCATTAAATAACCTAGTGACCTGCCTAAGCCCACACTACCAGCATCCAAACAGCAGCACCTATGTTCCGAGTCCCTTCACGCATTGAGGGATGGTCGAGTTATAAAAGGAAATGGCTGGTGTGACAAAATATATATTATCGTTAAACCCCTTTTTAGAGGAGGTTCATGCATTCGGTCGTAGCCGATAAGGGACAATACGGTTTGTAATAAAGCTTCCCATTAAATTCATTGACGTAGAAATTAATTAAAAGTTTTCTCATATAACATCATAGCCAGAAGGAATAAAGTCTATTAGAGTAACTAAATACTAAAGAAAGTTTCTAATTACAATCACTAGTGAGAAACAAAATTCTTTTGTAAATATCTTCTATAACTTATTTTAAAATACTTACTTTCATATCAAAAGGTTTTCTACAAGGACTGAAATTATAAACCAACATTATCCTCTTCATATACAAATATGATAAGTATTCAGCTTGTTAATACTGTATTCATTATGTCACTTACACATGTTGGCGAGACACGTCATTATGTATTATTACAAATTAATAGGTTCTTTCAACAGTTCTTACTAGTCGAAAGCAAGATTTGAGCCAGACTAGTTCCTTTTTTCGTCTTCTTTTATGTTATAAGTGATTGGGACGGTAAGTGCGCTCACCGATGGTGATACGCCTGACGATCACAGAAGCATAGTTAAAGAAAAATAATAACAGTAAGTTAGTAAGATTTCTTAATTTCCGTCAACACTGCCCTGCACATAATATATCGCTGCCAAAAAATTAGTGCCGTCAAGATCTAAGCTGAATTTATTATGCTCAGATGTCATGGATCGGAGGTCATGGATTCTAATCATAAGTACTTGTGCGCAAGGTAAAAAAGTGTCATAATTAGATTTTTTCTGGTATATTAACCATAATTCCTCGTCTTAGCAGGCACACTTCTGTTACCGGTTCTTACAACAGTCATATAAAACTACCCAAGCTTTACTGTAAATGATCATCGATATCACAACACCACCCATTGGGTAAATAGCGAAAATCCGATGAAAACAAATAAATAAACTTGCGAGTAACAATCGACAAAAACTCCAGGCCAGCAGAATAAAAACAAAAGTAAATGTATCCAATACAGCTCAGCGTTAAGTTGATTGGAACAGACGACGGCATCACTGACTACATAAATTTAGGGGCATAAAAACAGGTGGTTTTACGGCTTGTGCGCGTCCGGCCACATAAAACAAGCGCCGGTACATTTGCAGGCGCACTGCGCTGTGGTCGCATATCTGTCCGGTGAATGTAGGCCGGTGATTACAGTGAACTCTGGTACTCCAATATAGTCTAGGTCAACATTTCATGTTGTGGTTTTCCATTTTCAAAATTCTTTAACTGTAGTTCTATATGTTTTTGTCTAAGTTCAAATTTGACAGCCAGGAATACAATCACAATGGAAGATCTCTTGTTTGTTATACTTTGAAACATCTCTCGCGTTCAAAGGATAATATTTGCAGCATTGTCACAGCCACAGCACCAACCAACACCTACCAACACAGAGGACCATGTTAAGATGGTAGGATTCATAGATATTGTAACGGTTATAAATACTGTACATCATTGTAAATAAATGTATTTCCTAACCACACCCCATTAATAAATAAGTGCACATAAATTACACACTCACTAGCCCTGCATGAAGTACGACTCAACTTGTCCTAGCGCACATGGCACGGTCACTAGAAATTCACCACCAAGCCCTTTTGATTTCTTTGCTAACCAGTAAGAAATTGCTAACCAAAGATAATATTTTATAAAGAATCCTATCCCCTACTTGTCCCATACCCTAAATAGAATACAACAGTGCTAAAAGCATAGCCGACATTGGCGAGAACAAGATATTATTCGACAAATTCAAATAAAATTCCGTAAACTATCAGGATAGGAAATTTATTTACTTCTTCACTTTTTAGTTCAAATACCACTCGCTTCACTGTAAATCACTGGATAACGATTGTTTCCAACAATTACAAAAACACCAGTTCTGACCTGATGATGGCATTCTATTAACATAACTATCTAATCTGGGAATTATTTCACTATTACTGTATTTGGTGCATTGTTTCTCTTTAGGCACATAGCGTCATAATAACCACTCTACTTAAAATATTGTTCAACATATAACTAAAACAGCTGAGAACAGCTGAACGAATTATGAATGGATTATAAAAAAGACAATATTTTGAAAAATAAGGGAGCAATGTAGGGATGACATGTAATTGATGAAAGAAAAAGAAAGGAGCATAATAATAGAACATGCCGCATAGTATTAAATTAATTAAAATAATATTTGGTTTATTTAAAAATAATAATAATTTCTGTGTATAACTATATCACTGTATTGCTGATATTGATATTTTATACTTTTAGCATACGGTATATGTAATGTGAAATTCTAGTTTTTACGTATGTAGGAACCCATTAGGAATTCCACGATCCGCGCGACAGTTTGAATTGTAAATGAGGATTTATAGGTTATACAAATTCCGAATTAATGGAATATCAACTACATTCCAACTGAAATGATATACTCCTTAAAGATATATCTGTAAATGTACGTTAGGTATATGTTTTGTCTACACGGTGTAATATTACTTGGAAATGATTTGACTTTGACATGAGTGGGTGCAATACTGGTTTTAGGGCTTTTAGGGTCTACTCTATGATAATGACCAAGTTTGGAACGCGGGTTTTAGAGAATCAGTACCTATAAAAGGTTAGTTTTAATAAAGCAGCGCTGACTGTTCTTTTCTGTATTTTGAAGCGTTACCCGTCAAGCAACTGTGGCAGTGGTGAGTCAGTGAATCGTTAAAAAAAAAGTATATACCTACGTATGTTATTGAGTGAACGGGTGGCTTTTTAATATCATTTAATAAAAACGGATATCTCCTGATACTGATAGTTATGACAAATGCAATATTAAAGGAAACCAATAACCTTAGATAATTATTTTGGGTCCACATCATCACTTGTTTTTGTCATCATCACTCGCCTGCCTACCAAGGAGATAAATAATAGCCGTTTGATTCATGCCACTGTCTAATAGGGTGGTGTTTACCCGTGTACCTGCATGGTTGGCTTCCAATCTCTTTATATCCATGCCGTTTAGAAAGGCCTGTGACCTGCAGTGATATGATAATTATGTACTGGTTGTTAATAAAATCATTGAAGGACTACGGGTTTTATTTGCCAATAAATCTTTAACCCTGGATGTAAACTATTTCTAAATATATATCGCCATTCTTAAATTCTGTGACACATGATACAAAGCCTGAACGAAAAGTCGATGCGTCATACGCGTATCCGTATGTAACCGAGCATTCATCAAAAACACCCTGACACAAACCAATCAATCGAGCGTACACGAAGCGAGTTTTAAAATAACTTTAGGACTTTTTTATCCATTCAGCAACGGCTAGTCTTGTTCATAGATTGATGTCGAAAATGCTAGCTTCAATATTTTCAGTGATGGACGTATCTTTGCACTGTACTACACTAAGCTGTCAATCTCCTCATAGTTAATCGTGTAGAAAAGCTGTGCTCTGCGTTGAAACGTTATCGCAATGAACAGACAAACTAAAACTGCCTACGAACCTGCGAACGTCTTCGAAGAAATTCAAAGGTTGTGCATGAAGTCGACAAATCTGCACTCGACCCACGTGGACGACTACAGCCTTTACGTATACACCCTATACGGGTGGGCTTATGCCTCTCCGTGGGAACGTATAATAAGCTGATGATGATGATGATACATCTTTTATATGACACAATAAGGTTACAATCAACTCATTTAAGAGAGCTTAGAAACTTAAAAAAAACATGTAATTAAAACGTTTCATTTATAACTTCATATTGTTTAATATATAATCATAATTTAATATTGTGATTGTCAACATCAATAATATATCAATGAACCAAAATATTAAAAATATGCAATTAGGTTTTTCAACCCATATTAGGTACCGTTTAAAAATTTATTTGAACAGAAATGAAATAAATATACATTAGCTTCACCAAACCAACTATATATTTATTACTGGTAGATTTGCTGCTCACGGATAATAAAGCTATGCTTGGTCTGTCTTAGAGGTAGAATACAGTGTTAATTATAGCCCAAAGCTAAGCTTATTTCTCCCCAACTAATTAGGCTGGCTAGATCCAGCTGATCCCACCGCTTTTATCAAGTAGCCTATCTTACTGTTAGACTGCATTTAGTATATTTTAATTTTAGAATAAACCTCCAAGAGGATTCAGTATCATTAATAAACCAATAAAAGTCTTCTCCAGATCGATTTTAACTTCTGTTATATTTCTATTCAACCTATCGCAGTCCACTGCTGGACATAGGTCTCCCCCATTTTGCGCCAGATACGGGATATCTATCGCCTGCTTTTCTCATTGAGCCTTCACCAGCGACTTTTATAAGTCGTCGGTCCATCGGGCCCGGAGGGCGTCCTACACTACGCTTGCTGGACGCGATCTCCACTTCAGAACTGGTCTGCTCCAACGACCATCACGAACCGTATATCACTGTTATGTTTGAGCCAATTTAATTGCATTTAGAATAAGTTGTATAATACCGTAGTGTATGTACTCTGGCAGAAATGTAAATCGTCTTCTAACCCTTTATCAAGTTTTAATAACAACGCCATATAGTACCCAGACATATGCAGACCCCAGTCTAAGCTCATCTAACCACCTCTCACCTTGATAATCTCCTCCTTTATTATATACCTCAAAATCTGGCGAACTGCTAACAAACATTGAACCATTAAAGCGGGTACTGGTCCAAATCTTCTTTTACATTGGGTAGATCTAGTTCAGAAACAGACTAGTACGTCAAATTTATTTAAATGCGTACAATATTTCATAGATTGGCTAATGATAGTGATACAATCACTACCATCTCTCATGCATAACTATAGAAAAATGAGAATTGTTTCACGCTGGCGAGGCGTGGTATTACTTCGTGCAACCGGGTGATTTCTCCAGCCAAAGCATGACTCATTTAAACATTAAGAATGTAAAACTTGGTCCAGACCCAGTAAGGTAGGTAGCTCATCACCAGGCGTTTAATAATATTGACATCTGGCATGGTCTGTGCAGTCATCAATATAATAACTAATTTACAGTTACGGATTATAAATTGTTTCAAGGTATTGTACTGTGAGGATTCAAGGACTCCCAGTTTCCGTAGCCGAGTAATACCCCTGGTTTGATCATTTATTCCCAAATTATAACAATTCATTGCAAATTCTATGCACATAAATCACGTTATAATATAAATTGAATAAAAAGTATATTTACTAGCACGCAACAAATATTGGAGTGTATTGTACGCGATATCACACACAGTATATAACATCATAATATAATTATTTTTTGCATTTGCATTATGCACAATCATTTAATTGAGGAACAGTTATTTGGTCTGTACTTGAATGATACTTTTAAACATTATAATACATCTGTTGTACATAGCAATTAATAATTAAAAGGTCCGGCGGATAATAACTGACCAAAATACTAGTCGTATTACACTTTACACGCAGTAAATATTTACGTTCGCGTTAATATGTAAATGGTACACTAACTTTCCACATTAACTTAATAGCGGCTCTCTTGGCGATCTCACCTAAATAGGAGGACACAATTTAACAGGGCAAAATGTGAATGTACACGGTTTACAAATTAAAAGCGGTCGTTTAAAGGTACTTCAATGGCATCTAATTATTATATTAATAGTAACTTGTAATAGTGAATTGTTCTTTTACTATTACAAGTCCCTTGTTCAAATTGTACTTTTAAATGTTTAAATCGAACTAAAATTCTTACCATCAATATGAATCCTAATGTATATGGGTCTTTATAGGGATGATTAATCGTCATGATTTCAGCTACAAGATGTCTATCAGTAGACTGCTGAAAGCTAGCAACCCCTGTTATTATTATGCATTCTGAAAAATCAAAACTAATCAGCATGCAGCGTCTCCCACACCTCTTAGATCTACTGTCCTTTTTTTTGGGTGTCAATCTGATACTACTTTATCGGCACTACCAGGGTCGGTTCGTTCAACTACGTGATCTGAACGCTGCCAATTATGATGAAATCGCAGATATGTTTACGAAAGTAAATTTGAACACCTGAGACACACCACCTTATTATTTATGGGATGTAAATATCGTCGGTCTTGTTTCTCACATTAAAGCTTGCCATCGGTCTCTCAAATTAGGGTAGGTACTACAGTCTCGCCTATTTTCCTGTATCGCAATTATACACTTCATAGTATAGGGCGGCTAAATGCTCAGTCAGTTCAATACACATTAAGAAATTACTGTATTTTATTCATTTTTTTCTATGAAGCAGTTCTACAATGCCTTCAAGTACCCTAAGATAAGAGTAAGACTAATATATAAGAAATATTGTACGAATGTAAACTAAATCAGTTTGAATACTTTTCACGTTATATGGTACAGTTTACGCAAACAACTCGTATTGTTCCCACTTCAAATGGCCTAGTAACAATAAAACTTTCCAGGTAAGTATCAATTAACAATAAGGTGACCTGTTGTAGTAACAACTTTCTGTTGTAAATCATTAATATACATTTGTAACATACAAAGGCATACATAACAAATTAAGGGCAAGTATATTTTACATTACGTAATATTTTTGCCTTAATATTTTTTCTTTGAGACTAAAATAACCTGAGGTATCTAAGAGAGACATAGACCAAAAGATAGATAGGTGATAGGGATTATGTTATTTTTCAAGAGTCTACCACCTAACTGCTTGGTGCTAAATTCGTCGTAGATCGGCAGTAAAGTTATTGGATTTTAAGACATATCATAATTACGTCACAAACTAAAAGATACCGTGTACTATAACCATTATCAGCCAATAACTATATGAAATACAATATTAGAATTTAAGAACAATACTATGATCCCGTAAGTTCTTAGTTAGTCGTATAGTCAGTAGGAACTCTCTAATTTATTAATTGTTTGTTAGCTTTAACGTATCACATTTGTTATACAAATTTAACACCAAATTTAGGTGAGTTCGTCGACTTTTCAAGGACTAAATATGAAAAAAGAAGCGTTAGATTAAACTTTCTCTCCTTAAACGCAAACACGAAATACTGTAAACTCGAAAATGTACAAGCCGATGTTCTAACAAGACGATTAATATTCCAATTAAGAATGCGGTTTAAAATTAATAACAATTAAGGACTTTCGCCTTACAAATCTTTCGCGGCCGTCGGCGGTTTTAGTATCCCAGATTATCTTACGACGAATCGAAATTGTGAATTAAATTTGTTACCTTTTGAACCAATTTAGCATAAATTTACAATGTATAAAACATATGAAGACTGGATAGGCGTAGAAACGTTTTATCGATCGTGAAGCTAAACCGTAATTTGAAATCAAATACAGAAAGCAGGCATTCATGCCTGTAACCTAATTTTAGAAGATAATGAGAAAATTAAACTTCTGTCTTCTCATTAATGAAGTTTCATTTCGGTGTAATTGCTTTGTCTGATCTACACATAAATACCTATTTCAAGTTTGTAGCATTTAACTCTGGAATAGTAAAATAATATGTTAATAAAATGCATATAGGTACTCGATCAAAACAGAAATAAAAATATATAAGATTCCAAGAAAAGAAAAAAATCAACATGTAAAATAGAAACTAGCATTTTTTATGGTCAATTGAAGTTGTTTTTATAATTAAAGCGGATTCGACCGGAGTGATACCACTGCCTCACTGAAACCATCGCGTAACAACGTACTCGTTGTGTTTCGTCGAGTGAGTGATAGTCTTCCCCATATTTGGTCCTCTCCATTTTTTATGAATAGCGCAGCGCACAACTCCTTCGAAAAAACGAGTGCCACATGATTCACCTGATGGTTAATGATGTATACGAGTAGAAGTTACTGTTTAGTGTGATCTACGGAAAAGCACGAAATAATATTTTTCTTAATGAATCTGCTTCACTTTCTTGACTAGTAGGGCCTAAGTTTAGTAATGGACTGTCATGGGCTTTTAAAGTGCCTTAGGTAAAAAACTAAAAAAATACACCATATAACTCTATATGTCCATACTTCACAATATTCCTAACAAGAAGACCCGGATCAAGCAGCGATCTGAGCTCAACACCATCATAACACTGAGTAAATGTATGAGGATCTAGCTTATCCCTCCTCAAAATTAATATCTGATAATGTAAGGAGGTTTTAAATATGGAATACCTCAACTCCTGTATAACATCCCATTTATTATTCGCTATCATAAACTATACTCTCATCAATCGCTTATCTTTGAAATATTTATAGGTTACACTTTAAAGACGATACCGATTGTACGGGATGAAATATCACATTAAATGTCCATTAAGTTCCATTCGCGCGGAGCCCTGACAGATGATCGATGGCTTGCACTAACTCACCTCAAATTCCCACTAAACTCCCGTTGAGCGTGAACCTCGAGCTCTGAAACAAAATTTATAAAATTATAATACATTACAGTAAACATCGATCGATGGCATAAGGGCGCGCGTTAGAGCACCATTGCGCTGGACTGGCCAAATAAAGTCTGCTCTAAAGACTCACTAACCAATGTGCGGAAAGCTTCGGTACGAGAGGAATAGCAAAGAATAGTTAAGCTTGTCACCAAGAGTGTAACAAAGAAAAAGAAGAAGACACCTATTCGATGACACACCCATTATAGTAAGTAATAATGGGTGTGTCATCGAATAGGGGCTGAAAATACAATCTTTAGTACCGCAGGGCTTTGTAAGGCACGTTTAGCTGTTGGACCCACGCGACCCACCACCGCGCATTAGGCCCACGCAAATTGTGCTTAACTTATTATCAACGCAAAACTTTACAACCACCAAATCAATTTATTTCATTTCTTATCATAAAATTATACACAATGACTAAAATTTTTTTACAAATATTTAAATAAATAAATAAAAATGTTTATTTCTTTCACATAACAGGTTAACAAGATATGTGTTGACCTCCTCTATTAGGTACTGTAGCACCTGTGTCAGAGGAAGTCACTCTTCCTTAGCTTAGCGATTAAAACTGGATTCCTTATACTGATACATATTTAGGATATAACATGTACTACTAAATTTTAAAGAACCATTATTACAAAATTTAAAATAGGGTTCAGTAGATTTGTATAGTGTGTGTGTGTGTGTGTATTTTTAAAGTTTTATTTATTGTATTGTATATATTTGAGGATAAGCATGGGAATTGATATTGTGCAAAACGAGTGTTACATGTGATAAAGAGGCTGCTTTAGCTTTCCATCTAACTGATTCTCTGTTTGGAGAATATTCTATAGATTTGTGCTTATTTAGGACAGTGTATAGTATGTAAAGCTTTCTAACAGAAAGTAAATCTGCTTCCGAATATAAGATCTCAGTAGAAAATCTTCTTTTTTTAATACATTACCTTTATAAGTGCTCTATGCGCACGCTCAACTTGTAAGAACTTAGTTTAAGAGCACCTCCCCATAACGTTATACAATATGTAGTAATTGACTGTGCTAAAGCTATATAAATAACATTCAATAATTTTCTTTCCGCGACATGCCTTAAGAACGGTTACGAAAATTGATTGAAGATGTTAATCAATTTTCGTAACATATTTGAAATAAGATCAATGTGACAATTCCAGTTTAGTCTTTGATCGATGAGATATTTTACATGATCCCGAGATATTTTGTTTTATTTACTCTATTTATAGCCAGACATGCACAACCGTTCAGAGATATGTTATCACAGTGGTGAATTTTAATTGCTAAATCTGTGCTTGGCTGATTCCTATCATTGATCGAAAAACACATGAAGTTTGTTTTTGAAATGTTAAGCGTAAGCAGGTTAGAATTTAACCACATATATTTCACACTTTGATCCTTTTCGCTTTTTCGGAACCATTAGTTTTACGGGTATTGACGGCAATTTTCCTATCAACTGTTTACCGGTAAATTATACAAAGTAAATACCGCCAACAGTAAGTATGTATAACGCAATAAATATTTGAAGGGGAATAAATCGACATTTTGCCATGATTTTGTCAGTTGTTTAATTAAATATAGTCTCGAAAAGTACCTATTGCTTCGATAACTGTTATATACGAGTATGCTTTTATAACTAAGATGTGTGAGCCGACTTAGCAATAGTTCCCTGATATAACAATTTTAAATTCATGTAAAACTTTAACATATTATCACCAAGTTGTAAATAAAGGTAAAGTGACATTACAAGTACATTAAGACAGTGAATTAATTGACTTCGTACCACTATAAATTCGTCTCACTTCGCAATTAAAAATAAAATTTTACCTCAAATACATGAGCGGCGATTAATTTAATTTATCACAGTTATTCATTAACATCAAATATTCGTTTTAATTACACCATCCGCAGGATAATCAAATTATTTCACTACGTTGCCATGGAAATGGTTCCCAATTTCCTCTCGTTTTATTATCCCTGCTTCTTTTCTCAAAATTCACATTTCACATGATTTATAAACAGTCAGCGGGGATTGCCCGGTAATTTACGAGCTACGGCTCGGGAGCTATCATCAATGTATTAATTATATTTTCGCTTTATCTCCCTGCCTTTGAATTGCTTTTCGAATACCTAGAGCTAATTTGACATTTTATAGCTAATACTAAACAAAATAACCAATCTGAGCAAACGGAATCAGTTCTAATGTATTGGTCATTAAAACTGTTAGCGTATTCCCTGCCAAAGAATCTAGCTAAAATGAAGCTGATGGGTTTTTTAACAAATAAATTATATTGTGGTTGCCAAACACGTAATGCTTATTTCAGTCTTCATTGGTTAAAATAAATCTTCTTTCTTACTTAACTATTGATATCAACTAAATATTGATATTTACTATTCGTTTATCTAATTCTAGAAAAAAATACGGGAATTGAGAGGCTTTTATCAATATGCCCTTAAGTTTTAGATTACGTTATTTTAAACCAAAAAATCATACCTACAATGTATCCAACCACCAATAGAACCAATAGAAAGCAGGGGAAAATATATAATAAATCAATTCACATGTTGGATGAGCAAATGTGGTAACAGATTGACACGTTGCTTACATCCAATCATGATTCGTATGTTAAACAAACAAGGTAGTAATACCACTAGATTTGCAATAGAATACGGTGCAACGTTTCTGCTAATCTCTGGAACCGATGAAACGGTTTTGGATTGATAAATAATAATCTACGGGTACCTATACATCATACGTGGATAAAGTAGCAAGCATAGCTAGCATTAAATAAAACAATATCAGTCTATAATTACTACGCTTTTTGAGCCATTCAATTAACAATTTAAATGGATAACCTAAAACAGCAGGTGGTCCCCAGTGACAAGGATACTTAACACTCTCTTTTCTAGCTTGCCATAAGTGAGTTTGCAGAGTTCGCCAGTAAACGGTAAATTGCTTAACCGAGAGAGTTTCATTTCGACCACATTTTTTTACGAGTAAGTTTTCGAATGCAAAAGATGTATTTAAGGTTAATTTGGCAAAAATCAAAAGAAGATCTCTCTTTAACCTATCGCAGTCCACTTCTGGACATAGATCTCCCCCATTTTGCGCCAAATGTCCCGGCTCACAGCTTTCCTCATCCAGCCTCCACCAGCGACTTTCGCAAGTCCTTGGTCCATCGGGTCAGAGGGCGTCCTACGCTACGCTTGCCAAGACGCGATCACCGCGAAAAAGTAAAAAGTAGATCGCATACGACCAAATCTCTTTAAAGCAAAACTGTGATGTATAACCAGCTGTATATTTTATAGCATGGTTGATTGATATTGACTAGGAATTACGTATAAATAACGTTTCATTTACGACAAACCATCTGTTGAGACGTCGGCTATTACACCAAGGATTCTGGGTTCGATCCCAAGGCAGTACAAATATTTGTATGCGTGATTATGCTGTTTGCATTGGTCTGGTCTGGGTGTTTATACATATTATGTATAGTTATTACAAAAAAAAAAGGAATATATGAGTACCATTATCAGTTGTTTAGTATCCATGTTACAGGCTATTGCTTAATTTGGGGCTAGACGGCGCTGTGTGAATGTCAGTAGATATTTATTATTTTATTTAACAATCAATTAATCACACTCTCATTGCCAGAAATCAACCTTTATTTGCTTTTAATCCAAGCTATAATCAAAATCTTGACACTAAAACTGCTGAGTTTGTTAATCAATTACTAAAAAGTTGTATCCTGAAGAAATTGGACAGGAGTCACGCCATCTGTTTTTTTCTTTTTGATGTAGAAATATCAATCAAGTAGTCCCACGGGCTCGCTAGACGATTTGCCGGTAATGAGTTACACTAGTGACGACATAAAAAGTTTTTAGCTTGGTCACGTTGGAACGAAAAATCATGTGTTGTTGAGTTAAAATGTTCAGACAATCTTTAAGTATTGACTTTCGTATAACGATAACATAATAAAATGTTGTATGGTTACTATGATTACATTTTTAAAGTAATCACATGTGCTATTGTATAAACGTCCAGAATAAAGAGAAAAATCTCAATTATACTTGTGAAAAAGCTGGTATCATGTCGGATATCGCATTACGATTTTCGTATTCACTATTCGATTCACTAACAACTCGTGTGTTGTTTCAAGGCTGTCAAACCATTCCTAAAGCAATATATAAACATTTTCGTAAGTTTCACGTCTTCTATTTAGATAAAAAGAATAAAAACCAATTTAAATACGTAAAAAAAAAATTCCCAAGTTCCCCTGTAGTTATCTAAATAGTTCATATTCTCAAGATACGATGTCATTCTAATTAAAAAAACGAATTGTCAATTTAATAGCTCCAATATGTACTTGAGATTTTGTTGATATCAAAAATTCGCAGATTTAATCACTGACACACTGATGATCATCAAAATATTTGGCTACTTCCTGAAGAAAGCTGATTTATTTATTTATTTTACTTTAATTATAACGTTTGATAACAATTACAATAATTAAAGATAATACATTATAATACATCTAAAAATTTTACTCTCACTCATCAAATCTCTCACAAAACTTCAAGCATATCGACAATATATCCTTCCATTCATCAGCAAACAAATCACACTCTGGGAACCCATCCAGAAGAGAGTTCAACAATCAATCTGATATTTGGTGTGTAATCTAAATTTAGTACAAAACCAACAAAAAAGAACCTAAACTTATAATTATCATCCGCATCCCCTAAAACGGAGGTGGTGGAATTTTATACTTGCCAAATTTATGAATTAGGACATGAAAGTTTACACGGGACTGTAGACTGTAACAAAAAACTCTATTAATAAGTACTCAATAAAAAAACGACCCTCATAAGACTGCCTTGCAACTTACGGCAAAGCCATATATATTATATATTTACTGACATGTAGAATTTGTTGAAGTAAGTATCGATAGAGTAAGGTACTGTTGATTCAGAAGCTTGGCTCTATATGAGATATAGAGCCAAGCTTATATTTTTATTTCTTTTATTATATTTTTTATAGCCCAAGAACATATGTGGTTGTCGTGGCTACATTTTACATGAAATGTTTTTAGTGGGGATACTTGTTTAGTTAACGAGTGTATTGGATGTACAGAATTGTCCTCTTTTAAAAAATATTTTTGAAAAAAAAAAGCCATATTTTTCCTTTCTGACAAATAGTCTGCATACTAAATTTCAGCGTCGTACTACAAAAATTGCGGAATGTTCCATACAAGCTTCCAACCCTCATTTTAGGGATGTGGGGGGTGAAAACGGGAATAAAAGTAGCCTAAAACCTATTCTAGGTTACCTTCTATCAACATACCAAGTTTCAATAAAATCCGTTCAGCCGTTTAGACGTGAAAGCGTAACAAACATACAGACAGAGATACTTTCACATTTATAATATTAGTATGGATTAGAGCGCTCATCTGTCCATTTCGTTTTTTGGACACTTGTATAAAACAAGGACATTTAAATCACGAAAACTAACATTTCTCAATCCAGAGACGAAGAAAGCCAATAGGAATCGATAGTATTAGCTTTAAACTGTTTTGCCTAATCCTATTCAGCCAGTAAAGATGTCGCCAGTAGTCACTAGCTGCGACAGTTTAACGAGGGACTATTCCCAGAGTGCCCGATTTACTGGCAATCCAACTCGTTTAAAGAGTTTCACATACTACTTGCTTTGTGTAGTTCAGCTACGAATTATTCGAATTGCAAATTGTGCTTTACCTAGACTGTTGATGTTGTAATTTTACGGATTTATTTCGTTTCGTTGATTTTAGAGTCATTTTGTTGACTTGAAGACTATCCGTGCCAACGCGACTGATCTTTGATAAAATTAAAATTTGTATTACTTCTATAATTTTTCAAAAAGTAATTATTTGCTTCTGCCCACTAACTTATTTGTTCAATGGTGAAAAAATCTCCTTTAATGACTTCCACGCATACCGATCTCTAGCAGATCACATCAGGCAACTACCGGCTATCCTATAACCAGGTCAATGTAATTTCAGGTGTGGAGTCGGCTTACGATCCTTTTTCCGTTACATGTATTTAACGTCCTGTTGGCCTTTGGTTCGTCTACACATGATGAACGTCCCAAGGACGTCTACGATATCGGACTTTTATCAATCTGATTTCTTTGTCATGTCGTTTTATAATTGTATTATCAAATAAAAAAGTATTTATAAAAGTATACATCATATTTCTTTTCAAATTATTCAAAAATAATATAGATGATTAGCAAGCACCTATATACTTATTCTCACGTGTTTCCTACTGCATTTCTATGGAATCTAAAGCTAAAATGCCTCGTATTTATTTTCCACCCAGCTGGAAACTTATCTGTTTATTTCATGGAGTAACGCGATGTGATTAAAGAATTCCAACATTGCCTACTTACATTTTCACGCGAATTATATTCCAACTGTAATAATACCTACATTCGTTTTTGGCATCTTTCCTTAATATCTTATATCCATAAATCGTATTTCGCTGCTGTATAAAAATGTACAAAATATAACACCTAACCCTTGTTTCCTTTTAAAGAAAATAATATTGTGATTACAAAAAGTATTAAGTCCTTTTGTAATCACAATATAAATACAGTGCTTATTTTTCTTAAAGTCTTAAGTATCACCATTGCCATAATATTCAAAACTCCCTACTTAAGAAAATTACGACTCGGCGATTAAATTTCACTACTCTTTTTAACTTATATTTGCTTTTGTATTTTCAATCTCAGCTAATTTTCATTATTTTGCAATAGTTTCAAATTAAACAGGATCACAACTTACCCGTGGAATAGGCCTACTGGGAAATCACTTTAAATAAACATATTAAGACAATGACAACTACACCAGCTTTTTGAATCATTATATCTCAAAATCAGTGGCTCGTAGGAAAGGTATTAAGTATTATTTTTTTAGAACATTTTATGTAACACAATTTTTGTCTGAAATATTTTTATGATAAAACCAACCGTTTAGATACAAATCGTGAAAAAGACATTTTTTCCTTGACCTTAAATAGTTCTTTTACTTTAAACAATCTTAGCGATTTTCAGCTTCGTGGGGTATTTATGTAGCTTCAAATGCCTAAATTTAATAGACAATTTGGATTTAAATATGTATATTACCACATAGGTTGTTAAACTTAATAAAATAAATGACATTCGATGACCCATTTGGTGTAATGGTAGACACGTCGGCTACTACACCAAGGTTTCCGGATTCGATTTTCGGGCAGTACAAATATTTGTGTGCATGTACAAGTCTTTTTGTACTGGTCTGATTGTTTTCTATGTATAATATGTTAGTATTTACTAATAAATGATACCCGTTATACAAGATTCACGTTTAACTTGGGCCTAGATAACGCTGAGTGCTGTGTGAATGTCAGTGGATATGTGGATCATTGTAAAAGATGACAATAAAAACACCGAGCCAAATTATTAGTACATCAAAGAAAAAAATACAGCCAGTTTGAAATAGGCTAGTTAGTTTTATAAATTATATGTAAGATTGTCCAGAAGTTAGGCTTTAAATACCAAAGCCACTTTCCAATTTTTAGGTTAGTATTGAATCGAGTTGATCTTAATCTATTGCTACAAACAATACATACATTTGACATTAGCATAAACATAAAACGTTCGAGCCAAAAGAAAGAAACAAGTACTTTTCAAGTACTAATATAAAAACAATATTCCCACCTTTGACATTTAAATAAAGTAACATAATGGTGTACAATTTTATACAAGCTTGTTTCAACTAGCCAGTTAAGTCACGATTTATCTGATGGCAGCCTTAGGTTTTTAATTACTCGAGCGATGGTCTAATTTTCGTTGAAGCCAGGTCTTCTTTAATGGTGTTATTCGCGTGCAGAGAAGGGCCATTCGGTGTGTAATTGTAGTGTGCCCTTTCGGGATCACGCGATCGCGTGCCGTCCGGCCAGTGTGGCGCCTACACTCGATACCAGCCAACATTACGCCTCACCTGAACGCAATCGGAGTTTTTAATAAACTGGCAAAGTTACAGTCTAATAAAAATAACTTTTCAATAAAAAGCCTGCCGCCTGCATATTTAATCTCGTAGTTTGCCTAAATTAAAAAAGCTTAAAGTTGAGACAAGCCATGCAGTATTCAATGCCGTGGGATTTACGGTGTTCACTATATTAATAACTATGGTACATTACCATTCTTTTGATGTAGTTGACAAAAACGTCAACAATAATCGGGAAAGACATAAAGTACCAGTAGATTGTACGGCTTCTAAATGACAACGTAGTTTAGAACAAACTGGTAATCTTGCCAAAATCATAATACTGCTTTTAACTGTGTGACAATGTTAGTAACCAGTAAATGCTGTGACCACAAAGAGAGATCATAAAAATGGGTCAGATTTCACTGAAAATGATTAGGTCGTCCTAAGATAATAAAAGACAATAGGAATAGAAAACTTAGAAATCTGCTTGTTTTGGAGTTAAATGTGTAAGAACACTGTTTGTTACTATCATTGAAATCCTACCGGGAGGGCTGAGGTTCAAATCCCGCCACGTATCAATGTATTTTCGAAACATATATGTACGTTATCCGACACACTTACGGTGAAAGAAAACATCGTGAGAAAACCTGCGCATGCCTGCAAAGAGATTCAAAGTTTGTGCGTGAATTCGGCCAATCCGCACTAGGCCCGCGTGGACAACTACGACCGGCACTACCTTTACGGATAGACTCGTACCCCTCGGTGGGGACATATAATGAACTGATGATGATGAATGAATTTGAAACTGACTAAAGCTAAGAATTTGATCAATTCTTTACGAGTTTTTGCCAATATTAATTTGTACACTGAAGTTTTTATTTTCGTTAATCATAGCGATTCTAAGCGGACTGCAAGTAGTTATATCGATTTTTACAAAAGAAATGAAACTCCTAATTAAACTACTTATGTGATGTTGTTACAATAAATAAGTTTAACGTTGTTAATAAATTGCGAATGTTTGGTGATCTCAATGTTATTGATACGTTCCTATTGAAACATATCCGAAATCGCAAGTTTACTCAAAAGTTAAGAGTTAAAATCGTTACATTCAATTAGGCTTACATTCAATATCGAAACATAAAAGGACATTAAAATTAGAAAAGTACAAAGCAATTACAATAAATTAAAATGGATTCTGAACAAGATAAAATGCTTAAAACTTTTTCAATGCTTTTGGCCTGGAAAGAACTAAGCTCTCTTAAAATTCAATGCCAACTGATTTTTTTTTAAAGAATTGTGATATACGTGCAAAAGGGACTAACATTATAACTTATTCATACTTCATTATACTTGGTCACTTACATTTATTAACACAATTAGTTTACAATGCAATTTAAATGTTTTAAATTATAAGCTATGTGTCTAATTTACAAAACTTGATTATACAAATCTAAAAAAAATTATAAAGTTCTTGTGGATACCTACAATGTCATTTAAATCTCTGTATAAAAATCATGGCCCGAAAGTAAAAATAAAGAATGGACTCAACAGTAGAAATAAGAAAACCAAACTCCCACCTTAAACAATAGTTATTATATATTCTAAACACGGGATCGTTAAGACTTAATTTATTGCTGAATGTTGGTAGAGAGGAAAGTTGCTGTGTTATTTTACCACCACCTGTTTCAAACGAAAATCTTCGTAATATTTCCCATCATCTTATACAGAATTTGTGCAATTTTCTAAAGCGTTGATAAATTTTACTACATCTTGCCTCGACTGAAAGGTCACATTAAAATGGTGGAATCTAGTCTTATACTTGAGCACTTGCTACTGAGACAGAATTTAGCACTTGAGAATCGAGAGAACTATTGAAATGCTTTTATGTAGTGGCTTAAAATAGTAAACACTGAAAAGTCTGCTTACGTGATCCTGTTCGCTGCAAAATAGAAGTGCCGCGCTAATTAGAACAATATGTTTTTACGAAGCATTTTTATAAATTATGAAAATTTCAGTCGTAACTTTACCAATGCTTTTTTATTCAAGTTAGTAATGGTGATTTTCAAACTATAAAAACGTTAAGTGCATGAAGACTCATAAAAACGTAGTCATCGAAACTTCATGCCTTTTCCAAGTGGACATATTTATATCACTTAATTAATGTTTGGTGTCATTTTAATATAGAAAGGAGATTCATAAAAAAAATACGTTTGCAATAGCAATATGTTTGAAGATACTGATTTATTTAAAAATATATTTCCCCCATATAGGTACGGCCATGGGGTAAATATATAAAAAAATACGTACTGAGTGTCTCTTATTTATAAATTGTGTCCCTGAAATTACAGCTACTGTCTATGAGTAGATGAATTTAGAGTTTTCCTACTCCTATTTACTAAAACAAAACAGTAAATACATTCATGCTTTTAGTTTTATATATTTGAGTCTTTTTAATTCCACTACTCTGCTTATCAATTTACTGACAAACCATCACCATTATAAAAAGTGAAATCGGAACTAGAGAAAATATCCAACAATGTGCTTGTATGACATTGAAGTGCAAAAAACTTTCTTCATAAAAATCATTACATTTGATATTCATAATAGTTGATATTCATGAATGGTTCGTTAATTAACAAACCGAGTAAAAAACCCTTACGTGTAGTCACTTGAAACTTCCAACAAATATGTGGAAACTAAATGTAATTCAGATTTTTTACTACCATTTCACTATTACAAATCATGCAATCTAAAGGTTCATTTAGGTACCTACAAAAAGTAATTCCTGGATGTTTTCCTTTTGATCATTTTGATTTTTGCACCATTCGAATTCGCAAGCCAAGTTATTTAAATTTTTTGGCAGCGTAATTTATGGTTCCGTTGACAGATGCGTGTCAAATGCCTAAATATTTTGTCGCTTTCATAGGGATGCTGGCCGAATTTTGACACACTTTTGTTGTGAGCGAGACTCCGTCCGTACGTAATTCTCTTATTTCGTAATTGTAATTCACAAATGTGAATCGTTTAACAACCAGATTGTATTGAACAACCAGAGGTAGTTACCGTAATTCCTAATGCAAAGTTTAAATATAAGTTTATTAAGTACTTTACCTTTTTTAAGCTCTGCGGTCTCTACAATTAACATTTCGCGGTAAACTTAATTACAATATAACGAGCCATTTTAATACCTTCTCATTAATTGTGATCGCAGAATGACCGCGTTGTTACACGCACGATTTAATTTCGCTTTTCATTGTTTCAAGTAAACCGGTAAGCCTTTAATCGCAATGCTGGGTTTTCAACGCTAGCTCTTTGTCTGTGAAATTACTTATTGGTAAATATGTACCGATATCTCAAACCCACTTTTCTAGCACAGAGATTATTATTAACCTATCGTAAAGAAGACCCGAAGTTTAGCAGTGCTGGACTAATACCGGCTGGTAAAATAAGTTAGAAAGAGTACTGTTTACTTCAATAGAAGTGTGGACTTCTGTGTTTCGGTATGACTACTCTGTTGATAAACAAAGAGTAAAGTAAGAATTATTTATTTTAAGCATTAACAGTTCACTGCAGCACCTGCACTCTTTAACTCGCGATGTAAGTTCATTATGTGTACCACAAAATGCTTTATTTGTTTGAGCGATATAACTTTTATTGCTGTGAATATTTTCAGTATCTGCCGGACCACCGGTATTCAACGTCATCCACTCACGCAAACAGCACGCAAAGATTAATGGATGTGTAGAAGCAATTTAAATTTGTTTGTCCGTGCATACACGCTCCGCAGCACTGACCGCCATGATTAGGGAAGACGCAAACCTTCAAAACGTAATTAGTTTAGTAATTTTTAATAGAACCAGACCATGCGATACTAAAGAAGGTACAGAGTAAATCCATTTTAGGGATCAACCTCTTCCGAAATTACCGAAAAACTCTTTATAAGCACGGCACATATCTTACGCTATTGTTTTCGGTTTGACTTTAAGCTTCTTCAGAGCTTTACCAGACAAGTAGCGACAGCAAATGGTGTGCAGACTTAACAAAATACATTGTGTTATTTCATGTTTCGTGATTTGAGTGCTTTGGTTGCCATGTTGCCGTTCGTATTCAGGTCGTAACCTTACGCATTTAAAGTTATTTGGAAATACGTGCCTTCAATTATTGTTCTTAAGGGTAGTATTGCAGAAAAAAAATATCTGCGACTTGTATTTGACACAAAGACCCAAATTTAGTAACCTTATAATCGATTCATAAGTCAGTTATACTTATTTATAATATTTCTGAGTTATAAACTAAATTATTTATTATTACTTTGAGTACTCGGATTACTTTCACTAGATAGCTCGTAACATACTCGTAGGCTGTAATAAGTAATAAGACCAGTTGGCCAGCAGCTAGCAGTGTATGACTACAAAATAATAATGCTTATTCGGTTAAAACAACTATTTTTACAAAGTGACTATAAAATATTATTTCGTAAAAATACTGTTAATAAAGATATACACATTATTTAATAATATTTATAATTGGATCCATCTTATTACTATTTATGTGCGCTATATAAAAAAAAACATTATCAATACAAACTCTAAATGAGCTAATAAGAAATCGTTCTGGAAACTTTTTAATTTGAGACAAAAACAATCTTGAAATATAAGTGGCGTCGGACGAAACTCGATTTCACCTAGTTAGTTATGGACCCTTGTTAGAAAGTTTACTCGGCAAAGAGGGCAACATCTTATCAACAAACGTACAAGTAATCAGATCAATGCAACTTTTATATTGGATACAGGTAGCACGCTTTGTTAAATCTTTTATTCATGCTTTCCCTGAACTATCTGCATTAGTGAAATAACAGGGAAAGGTAGATAAAGTTAACTAAAACATTTCAAGTTATTCTAAATATTACATCTATGATTCTTAGCATAGAAACAATTAAGAGCCCAAAAATGGAAATAAGCCCAATGTAATAGAAATAAAGTAAATAATATAACAAGAAGAAAAAAAAGTAAATAGAATAATTTACGTATTTAAAAGTAAAAAATAAAGAAATTAAATATATAAATATTTAAGAAATAAAAAAAACAGGTCTCTATACATAATATCACGGGAATGAGCAGAATTATAATAATAAAAAACTCTAGTACACAATATAATTTTTTTTTCTTTTTTTTTTATGATATAGGGAGCAAACGAGCAAGAGAGACACCTGATGGAAAGTGTTCATCTCCGCCCAGGGACAACGGTGACACCAGAAGTGCCACCGGTGCGTTGCTTGCCTTTTAGATAGGAATATGCTCTTTTCTTACACGGTTACTACACTCGGGACCAACCAAATCTACTAAGAAACTCGAAGTATTATTTATCATTAATATATTTTTATTGTAAAGCTATTTAAATACCTAAAACTTGAGTATAAAAAATATAAACTTTAATAAATGCATTTGTTAATTTTTGAAACTATTGCGTAATACGCGACGTATGATATAGAGTTTATCATCTACCCTGAGTAGAGAACAACATGTTCGAGAAAAACATCAGTGATACTCATTATCTGTCAACTCACCTTCTCGACCTTCTCCAGTCAGAAAAACGAGCTCTGATTTTATTTTTGTAAATACTTCTCCGCTGACTCATCAACGCGAAGACTCAAACATGAGATCGTTATTTCGGCCGAACTTGAGCTAGCTTTTGCTAGTTAAAGTTCACGCAGACGAACCTCAAGGACGTCTGCCTATATGTTTTTTTAAATATTATTGAAGAAACTTTATGTTGAGTCGATTTGGTTGCTCCCATAATCTCAAGAGTTTGTGCTGATATTTAATATAAGTAATCTAAACTTAAACTTTTATTTAGCTGAAATTCAAAGTATTTCTGATAATGTGAGCATTCTTTTCGAGCTTCTAATCTGATGCATCGTAAAAACTCACATGAGATTTTATACGTCAAATTTATGGATCCACAAAATCTTATGAGTTTTCTCGGTTGTCTTTTGGATATTAAATAACCAATGGTTTAATCTTCGATCATACTTAGAGCATATAAACTAACTTATAATAAAACTTTCATTGTGTAACTAACTTAAACTTTTATAGCTTGAATTACTGTAACTTTTTTGGTGAATATTACGACAACCCCATCAGGCATTTAAAACTTTCATCCAGACCACAACTTTTAAATTTATGTAAAATAAAATTGAAATTGAAGTGATCTTATAAAAACGCATAACTGCGACTTGCACGGATATTTAAAAAATGAATTATTAAAAGTGCTTCTAGGTTATATACTTTGCCAGAATTCAAGCACCTTTCAAACACTTTTTGATGGTGAAACAACACAAATACTTTTTCTACATCAAATAACTCGTATATATAATTATCTGAAACCACAGGTGAAACATACATTAGCCTGTGACGTAGAATAATGTTCAATATTTCGCTTAGTGAATTAATTGATTTATGTTCGTATTTATTTTAAATTCCTAAGCGTAGGAGAAGTTACATGCTTTCTCTCTTATATTACACATACACACATACATTTGTGTGCTCGTCCTGTGTCCTGCGTGGCTACACAATATTCCATTAAATCACATAATCTAGGAGGAATTTGTGATTTAATCAAATATTGTGTAAACATTGTAATGCTACATGATGTTATTATTTAATTCTTTTTTGCACTTAACACAAGAAACAAAACATAATAATAATGGTAATCAAGTACAATGTGCAGCCTTATGCAATTTTTAAAAAAATAATAAAAATACATATCTTAAAAATTATAATATATGCTTTGTCTTGTTCATGCCTCATCTATCGGAGAAATATGGCTTTAACATGGGACGGCAAATGATTGATTGAAGGTTCCGATTAAAGCTGATCCGATTCATGCCAAACATAAGTAACGTAAAAGACGGACCTTAGTTATATGAACCCGACGTAGGGTATCTGGGACCATCTTCAAATAAAATTTGACTGCCTAGCACCACATTAATAATAATATAGTAATGAAGTCGATGGCAGATTGGCATATAATTTACTGATAGCGGAATACTTATGCTTTTTTCTATTCGATTTCCGATCAGGGCAACATTTAAAGTAGTTTTATATTTCCATATATTGTCACATAAAGTCTAAGAACAAACAATAATAACAAACAAAAATAAGAAGTCCATATCAGAATTAATCACATATTAAGCTTTGTTTTAGCTACAGGCATAGTCACAAGACAACTGAGCTGAATGTTAGATTATAAGTGATGTTACACAAAATTTACAAAAGTACTCGTAAATTGAGTAAGCATAAATTTAACTTTTTATGACATCTACATTGCTTAATACGTAACGTTCATAGTAACGTAGGCTTCATGCATTTTTTTTTATATGATGCATACTCAATAAACTTTTCGTAATTTAAACAATTTAAATTTAGGATATAAATTCGTTGGATAAATGGGAATACATAACATTAATTAAAATCAATAACGCTGCCCATAGGCACTCATAATTTACAACGTTTATAGTACAAACCCACATGCATTAAATGTTTTTAATGGATAGCTTTTTTACCTACTTTACTACTACATTTTCCACCTCCTAACATATACAAGGTATACGATGTTACCCAGACAGCAATTCACATGTAGTAACATTTTATAAGAAAACAACACTTCAACCCTTTGAGCGCCAACAATCCAGGCACAATAGAAAATATATTGTCTCGACGCCTTTAAGTGTCATTGTTGTTCAAATGGGTTAAAAATTCATATACAAAGCAAAATGTTAGAAAAATTACAAGGGTAACGGAGACCGCTTAGAATAAAATCAATTAATTTAAAAAAATACAGACACGATGTTATTTGAGTAATTTTAGAAAAGATACGAAATAAAACCTTATCGGGAAAACTATAAAGCCCACTTACAAACACAAGTTTAGTACTAAAGTTGTACAGATCTAATAGGCATAGTGTACTGGCCGCAAAGTGTGGTGGTAAAAGGTGCTCTTTTCTCGCTCAAAGGTTAAGCTTGGCCATTTATCGCAAAATGCTGGCAGCATTCTCGCCTGGACGCCATACGTATACTTTTTATTTGGCGACTGAGCAATAAGTACTAAGGACTCCTTTTATTCACCTCATTTACACTACCGTTATATTATTGAAGCATTTTTCAATTGGGACGTTGGTGACGAAATAATTTATTACTTTTAATATTTCCATTGTTCATTCTGAACTTAAATCATAGACAAGATTTACACTAAAATTTATGTTAGCATCGTCATTAAGTCACAATTTAGCAAGGAGCTTGTATTATGGGTAGAGTGAATAACGTATAAATAAACCTTTTATTTTTATTTTGTAAGAAGATACATATAATAGTCCCACATAGCAGAAAACCAATACCAATGCAGTTACATGTTACTTTAGGGGGTTCTAATCAAGAACTCTTGGTGTATTAGCCAACTTTCAACCATTAATCATCAAACTAAAGATCAATGTTTACATTGTTCGAATAACTTTTAACGGTAGGCCAATTTTATGAATACAAGCGTACTGAAAACACAATATTGTACCTATGCCGACAAACTATTTCACGAAAAGCAGAAAGAAATGTAAAAGTATTTAAAGAAAAACTATCTAAAAAAGTACTCTTGAAAGTAATACTAACATTCTGAATATACCTTAGACTTCATAAAAGTTACATAGTGATTTATTCTTATGTGTGCTAAGTATATCTAAGAGTAGAAAACTTACACTTATACGGAAAGATATTGATATTACTTGCCTACTTGGGACATTCTCACACGATCGTAGATCCCTCACTGGCTCACTAACGCCATTATCTTTCACTTTGCTGAAGCCCTTAAAATCGCCAGCGCCTAAACGGTGCACAACGGACTTTATCGTCTCTCCCAGATGATACACTAAAAGCTCCGAACTAACAAATCGCGCAATAAGCCCTTGTCGTGTCACGCAGTAGAATAAAAACGAAGGGCGGAAAAGTCATAATTTATTCCTGTCACGAATTGGCTTACCTTTTCTACTGGTTTGTCAAATTTCGCTTTATTCAGTTGTTTGAATCCCTAACACAAACACTTGAGGCATTTATTGGAAAATTCACTTCCAATAGAAACAAAAATATTTTCCTATCGTGGAGAGTTTAACGATGTGTCACTCATGAATCAGAGCAAGTAAACTTTTCAACGTTTATTTCCTTTTCCGAAACAAAATATATTGTCTAGGCTTCTATCTATACTCCAGCCCTTTGATGTCTTTTAGAGCAAGCATATCGAGTATAAGGTATCGGCGGAAAACGCTTGTCATCTCTTTTTCTACGCTTCAATTACTCTACATAAAAATTTAACAAATAATAATGATAACGTACATGGTTTTTCATGTAATTCCGGATATTTCAAGACACATTTTTGAACACAAAGTTACCAAAGTTTAGGCATTCTTGAATAGTTTCAGTATTAAACCGAAAACTGTAAAAGTAATATTATGTTTCGTTATAAAATAACTATACGCCAAAATATTGAAATTTACATCAGTTGACTTTCAGTATTTTTTTCACATAAGGTTGTAAACTGAAACTAAACTGCAAAAAATTCATATTTATGAATTTTGTCCAGCAGTGGACTACGATAGGTTGAAGAGAAGGGAAGACAGAAGAATTTTCTCACATTATAGATACCAAGACATTTTTCATATACATTTTTCATATATGATGCTTTATATTGTATTCTAGTGTTCCAAATAAGAAAATAAGTGAGCTACAGTCATATAATGTAAATGAGAGATTTTTGGATATAACCATGTTGTTTTTTATATCATCTAGTAATATCACTTAACTTTGTTTCTTTAAAATTAAGCTGTAATTGAAAGAAAACCTATTATTATTTGATGGAAACTTCAGATATGCATGAAGAAAATAGGGAAGTATATTTGGGGCATCAAAAAAGAAATTATTTTCCTTCCTTACTTGTCAACTACAAAAAACGTTTCATGTTGTTAAAGGTCCAATACCGAGACGGACGTATCGCGCAAGATCCATCTTAGATACCGTTCAGCCCAGACGGCCGTTCAAAATAAGTTACGTACAAATCTGGAATCGTAAAAGGTTAGTTAAACGGAAGTTAGTTAGATTAGTGCCCCAGAAACTTCGAACAAATAGGCCGGCGACCGTCATCACTTTGGACAGTCCGCCGACAGAATTAACGCCTTGTCACAATACTTGTAATTATAATGAAATATTACCATCACTTTTACCACCTTCGTTTAGGGTAAATTAATAGAACTACTATCGCTCTGGAACTCTAAAAGAGGCGAATAGAGAGTGGAGTCACTATGGATTAAAGTTTAATTAGATAACTTCGGCACCTAGTTGTTATATTATTTATGCCGTACACACCCGCTCGTTTATTATCGTGCACGCTTGTGAGAGTTGATTGAAATACACTTGCTCAGCCTTTTACATATATTGACATATGGAACTTACTTTATAAGGCCCAATAATGTTGCGTATTTATTACAGAGCTTTCATATAAATGTAATTTCCTACAACATAGAAATATGCAACATACTCATAGTTATTATCATCATATTATCCTTTCTTGTGTGAATGTATTGTAATGTCTCTCGAAACGTTTTTTTTTTTAATTTTAATTAAATAATTTTATTAACTTCTTTCTTTTCTTCAAACATTTAAGTGTTGGACACACTTGAAATGTACCTGTATTTACCTTTTGGGACTCAAGCCTCACCAGCATGAGGTACGTGTTACGACAAAAACCCACTGGGCCAACTTGGCGGAAAACAGTCCGCGACGGTTCATGTGGGAATAATAATAAATATCCACTGACATTCACTCAGCGCCATCTATCCTCAAACTAAGCATTAGCCTGTATAAGGGGCACTCAGGCGAGCGTAGACAATAGTAAAATAGTCAATGGTGGTCCCGCCACGTACCAATGTGTTTTAAAGTTTACGTTATCCGACGCTCTTACGGTGAACGAAAACATCGTGAGGAAACCTGCGCACGCCTGCGAAGAAATTCAAAGGATGTGCGTGAAGTCGTCCAACCCACACTGGGCCGGCGTGGACAACTAAGGGCTAATCCCCCTATACGGGTAGGCTCGTGCCCCTCGGTGGGGACGTTTAATGAGCTGATGATGAGGGGCACTCAAGAGATAAAAATACTAATATTCTTTTTTTGTAGGTACACAAATATTATACATAGAAATGCTCGACCAATACACACATGTTTATGCGCACAAATGTTTATACTGCCGGGAACCCTTGGTGAAGCAGCAAACGTCTAACACCAATGTGTGTGTGTGTAGGTATGTTTGTTTGTTCCGCCTAGTCTCTGGAAAGGCAGCCTAAAGTTTGACTCAAATGACATTCTCTTTTAATGTCTTCAATTTGGAATTTCCGCACCATATTCGACGCTAGGTCAGTGGGTGTTGAATGGACGTTGGAGCTTGTTTCGCTATTCGGAGATATTATATACCGTCTTCCTTGTATCACATAGTTTTTCGTTAAAACAAGTAATTCTTGCGAATTTCCTCAAAAATAAAACTATGAATTTAACTTGACTAGTAATCTTCCATTGTTCACACAATACAATATTAATAATAGTATATTTTATTTGCGTAACAATGCAAACATGGTGGTTGACAGGTAGACGTAGGAGAGAGACAAGATTTTAATGCTATTTACAAGGAAATGAGTTTTATCGGGTCGGAAGCGTGCACTTGAAAGGGATAAACAAACAAGGTTGTTGTACCTTTGTAGTGGCATTCAGAATTATAAATGTGTATGCTCTGAAAGCTTGTTCTGAAAGTGTTGTATATTTCTTATGGTTGTATTCGTTTAATTGAATGTCCTTTATAACGAATCTTTGTACTCAAATCAATATTTTAATGTTTAGGGTAGCAAAACGTTTGCGTAGTGTGATATGGTAAGATTGTATTTATGATGCTAAAAAAAGGGTTTTCCCCGTTCAACTTATCGCAGTCCACTGTTGTACATAGGTCTTCTCCATTATATACCAGATATTCCAGTCCTCCACATTATTACAATTCAGCATTCACCACCAACCTTCGCAAGTCATTGATCCATTGATAGGACGTCCTAAGCTATGCTTGCTAAGACGCGATCTCCACTCCAGAATTCGTCTGCTCCCTCCAGCCATCGGTACTGCTGTATTCGTGACCGATCCAAAGCCACTTAATCCAGCAATCTATCGGTAACTTTAGTTCAATTACGGAAAACATCATTCCTGACTTTATCCTTGAGAATGACCCCGAGCATATCTTGAGCATAGCAGGCTCCATATTTGCCCATTGAGTGACTTGAACTTACGATCTTATGCAGCAGTCAGTATTCATATCTCAGTTGGGCAGCATGCTACAACGGATGGCACGAATTACTCAATGACTTTTGTCTTCAACTCGTTCCTAATGTCGCCCAGCTCAAATGAATCATTCTTCTAGTTTCCCTCTTGAACTTATACCGGCCAAGTTGGATAGTTTGGTCGACGTAAATATATCAACGCATACTGTTTATGACATGTCATGGTCATTAAACATAACTTTTGCTTTATACAAATTCAGACCAAAACGAACACGTTGGGAAATTTCATTCAGACTGTTCGGCATCTCTGCAAGCTCTTCCAAGGATTATGCCACGATCACCAACATTTTATCTGTCGCCTAGGCAGAGACCTCGGAAAAAGGGTATCATGTAATACATAATATCCCCTTGACTATTAAGAATTAGAAACAATGAAAAAGTGTTATCAGACTCTCGGCATTAAGCTCTCGAGTCAAAATCAACTAACCTCGTCTATCTATTATTTTTTCCCCATTACTACTGTCAAGCAATAGTATCATTATAATCAATGGTCATCGTCAGGAACCCTGAAAACAAATTAAAATAATTTGAAGTCATCTGAATATTATTCAGACAATGATAGCTGCTTAGACAGCTTCAATGTCACTAATTAATTTTATTTGTTAATGCTCATTAGGTAGTATATAAACTATTAATTTTATGATTGATTTGTAAGTAATTTTACAATTTTAAGTAGGTATATTATCTATCAATAACTTTCCAAGGTCATATAACTTTTACAAAGTTTATTTGAAATAAATAATTCCACTGAATTCAAGTTTCAATCTCCAATCTCGATTTAGAAAAGCATTGTTCCCGGTAAAGGTTCCGCTAAGCCTTCCCACTTTTAGTTTAACGTTGGAAGCTTTAAGTTTTTCCACTTTGAGTTTACCAAATCCACTACGAAGTTTATATTCAACCTCGACAAATAATTTGCTTTCAGATCTGTTTTAACAACTATGTTAATGGTTCTTCGCTAGTTTTCGATACAATGTTCCAATGTTCCCTAAAAATAACTACTCGAGTTGTGTTGAATCCATAGCATCCAACAAAATGAAATGTTTAGAGAATTCCAAATCAAAATGTATCATAGTAGTATTTGTCAATAGCCTAAAACACTTCAAAGAATCCTGGTCCAGCAGCAAACGATAGGTACATTGAATTGTGTTTATTAAACGAAAACTTTATAATTTGCTATATAATAATTATTATTATCTTTATCACAATGCCTTAAAAAGGCGTATTTGTAACTTATTTAACACCTCTCCCAACACTGTAATTGAACTGTATGTTACCTACAAGTATAAGTAGAAAGAAAATTAATATGAATATTCGCTATGATATTCACCGGGTCCAGGTTTTTTTAATCCATACTAATATTATAAATGTGAAAGTATCTCTGTCTGTCTGTCTGTTTGTTACGCTTTCACGCCTAAACGGCTGAACGGATTTTATTGAAACTCGGTATGTTGATAGTAGGTAACCTAGAATAGGTTTTAGGCTACTTTTATTCCCGTTTTCACCCCCCACTGAAATGGGGTTGGAAGTTTGTATTGAACATCCGCAATTTTGTAGTACGACGCTGAAATTTGTTATGCGGATTATATGTCACAAAAGAAAAAATATTACATATATTTTTTTTCAAAAATCCACCCCCTAACCCTTCAAATAGGGGAGGAAGTATCATATCCGATTTTCGCAGTTTTAAGATAGATTTTATTGAAACTTGGTATGTTGATAGTAGGTAACCTAGAATAGGTATTAAGCTACTTTTTGTCCCGTTTTCAATCCCCCACTTCCCTGAAAAGGGTGGTTGGAAGTTTGTATGGAACATTCCGCAATTTTTGTAGTACGACGTTGAAATTAGGTATGAGGACTATTTCTCAGAATCGAAAAAATATGGCCTTTTTTTTCAAAAATCCAGCCCCCACCCAACCCTTCAAATAGGGGATGAAGTATCATATCCGATTTTTCGCAGTTTTAAGGTAGATTTTATTGAAACTTGGTATGTTGATAGTAGGTAACCTAGAATAGGTTTTAGGCTACTTTTATTCCCGTTTTCACCCCCCACTCCCCTAAAATGGGGGTTGGAAGTTTATATGGAACATCCCGCAATTTTTGTAGTACGACGCTGGTTTGGTATGCGGATTATATGTCACAAAAGAAAAAATATGGCCAATATTTTTTTTTGAAAAATCCACCCCTAAACCCTTCAAATAGGGGAGGAAGTGTCATATTCGATTTTTAAACATTTAAAGGTGTGGGGGGAAGCCTATGTATAGTTATATATATATCCACAAAATTGACCCCAAAACCGTTTAAATTGGGGGGAGGAGGAGGGAGGGGATCGGTTTTCGGAAATTGACTCCAAAACTTTTAAACTTGGGCGGGTTATTCCTATGTATAGTGATATATATGTATACATAACTTTTCTTTATAAGTTTAAACAGTTTACAATGTAGAGAGCTAAAAATAAGTATGATGGCTATTTGTCATGAACAATAAATCTTGTATATTGAAGTTTTTGCAAACCGGCCCTTAAAGCCTTAAATAAGAAGAAGAAGAAGCAGTGTAGCAGTGTTGAAATTATTCTGTTTTCGTTACCAAGTGGATGGCTCCACTTTCCTGGTAACGAAAACAGAATAATTTTGTCATCCCGAATTTAACGCGGGCGAAGCCCGCGGGCAAAAGCTAGTTTGTTTATAAATGAAGAAAAATGACTGGGAATATAAATGATTCCGTTATAATTAAATGCAGAATAAGCCCAATCTAAGTACGCTCACCTGTACTAAAGATGGTATATTGATTACAGGTATTTGGACTCCATTGTTATTATTGCATCCTCAAGACAAGGATATCCACTATTATCAATAGGGAATTTCACCGTATTCTCTACAAAGCTTATTGTTCACAATACCTCGTCCATCTCGGTAAATAGGCATAGGCAGTTCCAAAATCCAAACAGATAATATTATCAACACAAACAACTAGATGTTATTGTCTGGTATGTTCTCTCTTAGCTAAATTATTATAACAATTCCATATACCTGTTAGATTTTTTCACAGTTATTATTAGTTTATTCTGTACAATGCCGCAAAAAAGGGAAAAATTATGTAGTCTCAAAATTCCGCAAATATAAAGAAACTGGTAATGAATACATTTTTGTGCTGGTAGAGATGGAGCCGATTGATCTTTGGGAAAACGAGTCCATATTTTTAAGGAATTGTTGGTGGGTTGGATTGAGGCAACCAGAGCTGGCAGCTTCTTTGGTCAAAGAATAGAGCAGAAGCATTACTATTCAGCGAGGGAGTGTTGCCAGTGTTTTGGGAACCCTGCCTTGTTCAGACGAACTTTTTGAATTTTCCTTATATATTTTAATCAGTATTTACTTTCTCTTTTTTAAAATAATATATAGGAATTATTACAATTTCTTCTAGTAGTAGCATTTTTTTCCTCGGTTAATTAGAACATGGCAGGTTGCATTAACTAATTATCAGAAAAATAAAAAATGCGTCTGTGTTCCGACTGACACATTTAATGAGCTTAGGTGGCTCATTAGTGTAGACTGTTACCTTCTGATCTGGAGGGCGCACGTACCAATGTGTTTTCGAATTTTATAATCATATATCCTCGTACTTACGGTGAAGGAAACCTACGCACGGCTGGAAGTGATTTAAATATTGGGTGTGAAGCCAATCCGCACTGGGCCAGCGTGGACGACTAAGTCCTTTACACCCTTTACGAGTAGGATTGTGCCCCTCAGTGGGGACGTATAATGAGCTGATGATGATATCTGGGTTTCAATTATCTCCCAATAACTTGAATATGTGGCGAAAGTTTCAGTTTCATTTAGTTTCATAGTTTATTTCATAAGTTTAGGAACACTTTTACATTTTTATACAATTTTCAGTCAACGTAACATACATAAACAGTTTAAGAAATCTTTACCTCCCGTGCTCGTCAATAAACGGTGTTACGGCAAGGTAATTGATCCCCATCCCATTCGAAATACAGGTCATTTTTGCGCGTACTTGACTCGGTTAAGCTAATACAAAAGGCGTTAGGCTAATACAAAAGAACCGGTCAGTCATAGAATTGAGCGATCGATAGTATATGCAAAACAAACAGACAATTTAACGATTGTATAAATCTAGGTACTACTTACAAAATAACAACTTTATGTTATTCTATTAGTTTTTAAACTTATATGTATCTATAACAATTAAAGAAAATGCATGCAAAAATATTAAAAAATATATTATAAACCTTAATTGTTTTTTTTATATATATTTATAATAAATATCTTTGAATATTATAATGTACATTAATAACATACATAAACATAAGTACATAGATATACCTGTATATATTTACGCATATATTTAATTTACGTATAGCATATATACATAGATAATAATATAATATATAATAACATGTATTATTCATATATAATAGTATGTATTTTTAGTTATATGTACAAGATATACCTATAATACATATATCTTATTTTAGTACATCCAGCATATTTTCCGTACTTTCATAGTCCATCTTTAACAAGTGTAAATAGTTCATTCTAATCGTGGCTAAACCTAATTAATAACAAAGTTCCATAGCACGAAAATCTTAATAAAGAACTCGAAATATTTTGATTAATTAACGTATAAGAGTTATTACAAAGTATCTGCGTCAGCAGAACTTCAGTGAAAACTTTTGGACGTTAATACCGATTTTTTGCGTCTGGTGCAATATTATCCGGCTCGACATTGAATATTATTTAATTTTAACAAAGAATGAAATTAAATAATGAGTTAGGACATATTAAAAACAGACTAAATATCAAAATAAGTAATGCTTGGATTTCAACAAAATGTTTTTTTATTGTTATTTGAATAAAGTATACAATACACAAACTGGATGCTTAATTAATAAATTTGTTATGACATTTACGCAATAAACATACAAAATGTTCGTCAGATGCATTTTAATTATTTATTGGGATGAAGTCCGACGCCTGGCGTAATTGACATTGTTCTCTGTTATAAGTTGCGAAGTGATTTTAATTTATTGAAATAAATACTTATTTTTTGTATAACGTCGTATGGTATTTTTATGAGGTGAAGGCTCTCTAGGGTCGATAGTACCATCGAAAATAATAAGAAAATCATCTCGTTACTTACTGAATTGTTTAGACATATTAGCCCATTAGCAATTAATGATATTATATACAAATAAGTACTTTTAACATCATTGCCCACCTTGCTCTTTTGTACTTGTGTTTTAGTTCACACTCTAGGGCAAATGTTAGTTGGAAATGTTCAGTGTTATTTCACTGTCAAAGGGTGGGATTAAAAGGTGCATATGCCGCGAGTTTGTTGTATTCGTATGACCTATTGCGTGGAAAGTAGCACGAAACCCCCCTATTCGCCCACATTGATATTGCGTAACTAGCAAACCTTTGTTGTGAATGCTCATCTAGTGGGGGCAAATCAACTACCGCTGTAAGGGAATATTAAAATACTGTATTCCCAGCTTAACATTGCATTATTCAAATAAAGATCTATTTATTAGCATTGATTGGTAAAATTATTACTGGGTGCTGAAATATATATATATAGCTTTGCTACTTTAGTCTCAAGGGACTGTAATGGTACAAATAATGAAAACCACATCAAAAATAATCTAAAGAACATAAGCAATGATATATTCTTTTGGAAATGTAACATAACGATTATGCACAATCAATGAATGAAAAATATAATATCAAAAATAACAGTAAAAGGTAACATTATTAATGTGAATTGATTAACACTGGCATATATTATATTAGCCCATTTTCACTTCGAACAATCAGACAGTCGGGTATAAGGAACCCCATTTCAAAACAACAAAAATCTTTGCTAAACAACGAATGTTTTATAAAATTTTTGATGTGGTTGTATTCCAAGCTTAATAATGTAAAGGATGAATTCTAACCGGGTTTAGGAACTCAACAACTTAATTGAATGGGTTATTATCAGTTCATTTTAAAAGAATACCCTAAAGTTTATACAAAAAGCCATTTATTTATATGCTTATAAAATGAATTTTATAAGCGTATAAATAAATGTCTACTGAAATTCAATCAGAGCGCCATCTCGCCCCTAACTAAGCAAGCATTAGTCTGTAAAATGGATACTAAACAACGGTTAATCATATTATTTTTTAAAATACTTATTTTATATATAGAAAACACCCAGAGCAGTACAAAAAGACGTGTTCCTGCAAACAAATGTTGGTACTTCCCGGGGATCCGAATCCGGAACCTTTGTGTAATAGCCGACGTTTCAACCGTTAAACCACATGAGTTGTCAAAAGTAAAATATTAATCAAAAAATGGACAAAAGTGTAGTAATATCCCACAGTTTATGGGTTGGTACACAAACAACGTTTGCAAAATTAGACTTATTTATGAAAACGCTATATTGTTCAAATAAATCGTCTCCAGTTATAAGGCATACGAAATTTAACCGCTCTTTAAAATTACTTTTTAAATACCTTGTAGAATAAAATTACCATTGTTCACGAACCTCATTAACGGCCAAAAAATTTACTCGTTACAGGACCGTTTTAAGGGGAACCTTAATCTTAAAATGCGTTCAAAATTTTCCGGTTCTCGTATTTCAAATAATGGTATTGGTTAATAGACGAAGTCTTATTATTATTGATACTATGGATTTATAACAACACAATTTAATTAAAATTGTCTCTACTTTAAAAATTGGATGAAAAAAGGGCATGTGTTTTTTTACTAAGTTCCTAAATCTGTAAATACAGTTGTATAATATTTTGGCTCTAGATCCATCCTGCGGAACATCAAAATGCCAACTTTAAATTCAATGTGTTTCGAATTTTCGAAATTATATATTCGTTATCCGACGATCGCGACGCGGAAAACTTTGTGAGGAAACCTGCGCACGCCTTCAAAGTGATTTAAAGGTTAGGCGTGAAGACGGTCAATCTGTACTAAGCCCACGTGGACTATGGCCTAAATACCCTTTACGGGTAGGCTCGTGCCCTCCTCCTCCCTCGGTGGAGACGTATCATGAGCTAATGATGAAACTATAAGGTTTTCTCTGGAGGGCACTCAAGCCTTCTCGCACAGCATGGCTGATTGGGGTTGGTGGTGTAGCCAAGCGTGGGTGATGCGGCCTCAGGCCTTACAAAGGACGAATAAATAGAATAATGAGCCAATATACAACTTTAGCTCAGAAATAAGATCTGGACTTAATCACAAATTTTAAAACGTTGATTAATATTAATTAATCATCATCATCAGCTCATTAAACGTCCCCACCGAGGGGCCCGAGCCTACCCGTATAGAGTGATTAGGCCTTAGTCGTCCACGCGGGCCCAGTGCGGATTGGACGACTTCACGCACAACCTTCGAATCTCTTCGCAGGCGTGCATGAAGGTTTCCTCACGATGTTTTCCTTCACCGTAAGAGTGTCGGATAGCGTACATATATTTTCGAAAATTCGAAAACACATTGGTACGTGGCGGGATTTGAATGGTATGGACTGTCGCCTCCCGGTAGGAAGGCGACAGTCCATACCATTGAGCCACCGACGCTCTTTGAGCCACCGACGCTCTGATATTAATTAATGGGCAGTCTTAATTATGTCTTTGCATAATTTCGTTATCTTGTTCTCACTTTCACTCTTATTTGTAATTTATACTTTAATTTATTATATGTATGTTTTTAACATAACATTTAAATTCGGTTGAGTTCAGGGTTCAATTTGCAAAACTGCTACCATGTCAGCTGTGCTTATCGTGGCAGTTTGTATGTAAGGCTTCACTACTTTTTTGTATCTCTTACAAATGTTTATTGTCAATGCAATAAGTGTATTTCTTGTAAACTGTCCTAAGTAAATTTTAAAGCGTTTTATTCAGACTGGCTAGATACATTTTCAATCGATTATCTAAAATTTGCGTAGCGTCACAATTTCTGAAATAAGGGTGTTTAGTTGTAAACCTAATTTTATCTTTATTATTAATGCATAGTAAAAATTATATGCCTAATTATTGAACCCTGAGCTATTCCGTAACACATTGTTTTAATAAAGCTAATTTTTCCAGCTTGACCATTTTAACAACTTAGCATCTGGTTTGAAAGTAGGAACGAATATAATAAGGGCTGTAATAACCTGTAATGCCAAAATACGTGAGAGTAACCAAGTTGACCAATACTACCAATACACAAGGGCCTCCAGTACCCGGTGGCCACATTCAAAGCCACAGCAGCGGTTGCGTTAATCGATGGGGTGAGGGATGCTATGTTTGTGTTCGTTGCACACTTCACTAGGCAGTAATGTTAACCCAAAGGTTTGATATTTTAGGCCTTAGCCTGACGACGCGGGCCCAGTGCGGATCGGACGACATTACGCACAAGCTTTTGAATTTCTTCGCAGGCGTGCGCAGGAATTCTCACAATGTTTTCCTTCACCGTAAGAACGTCGGATAACGTACATTTAAATTCCAAATCACATTGGTACGTGGCGGAATTTGAACCTCAACCCTCCCGGTAGGAGGGCAACAGTCAACACCATTGAGCCTCTGAACTGTAAAGTCTACCGGTATAGGTACTTCTTAGATATTGAAATACTATAAAAAGGCTTTTCGCCCGCTACTAGTTAGACCTCGCTACGCCAATTTTGGGTTGCCGCTTACGATATTCAGGCATCGCGTATCGCTTAGAATAATAAATTGAACTTTTCTTAACATACCTAATAGTTTAATAAATATTGGTCATCGAAAACGATATTTTTTATAAACATAAGCGAGTACACTGGTATGGTACGATTCATAAAAAATGACCATATATGGCGGCGCCAATGCAGAAATTCTTGTTTTTTGTTTAAAATCATTAAATTTTTCAATAATAGGTACATTATCCATAATTTTGGCTACCATTGAAATACTCTTCGTCTTGCGCAGAACGCTGCTATCATCATCGGTCATCTTTCGTGAATCGCACTATACCAATCATTAAAAATAAAATATTATTCATAACCTCAAGGACGGAGGCGATTATTGCAATAATTTTAATAAATTCAATATCCACCATATTTCTAGCATTGTCCTTTCTAAAATTCCATGTAAAAAATGGCTTCGCGAACCTATATAGCTTTATTGGGTCAAGAGTCTCTTTTACGACTTGTGGAGGTTTAATCGACCTCCAATTTCTGTACTTAAAGTAAAATTAACGACCCTATTAAGGAATTCAATAACCAGCTATAGGAGACATAGTTATCTATTAAAGACAGCTATTACGAAACACTTAACGTTTTCGGCATAGGCCGAACGATCGATACGTATCGGTAACGTTGTATCTGTTTTATGAGAGAAAAAAAAATAGAAAACGTTAGATTACCATTCGGCACACGCAGCACAAAATACGTGCTCCGTTTTCGATATCTAAAACAATGGTAACACTGACAAGAACCCAGATCAAACCATAGTGCATCCAAGTCGTTATCATTGGTAATACGGCGTGTAAAGAAAAATAACACAATTGGAACGTGATATTAAAAACATAAACAAAATTAAAATTTTCAATTTAATTTTGCTTTGTTATTATTTTGCATAATCCGTTTAAGGACAGTTATACCGGTCAGAAAGTCACTTATCATTTGCTATTCAAAATACATTCCCGAATACATATTTGCACTAGGAAGAACTAACACGTACTGATTCATTAGGCAACTTGAATTATGGAATTGTAAGTAAAAAGGGGTTGATACTTTTTATTTTTGACAACCCATTTGGTGTTGCGGTTGAGAGGTCGGCTGCGACACCAAGGGTTCCGGGTTCGATCCCCGAGCAGTACAAACATTTGTGTGCATAAACATGTCTGTTTGTAATGGTCTGGGTGTTTTCTATGTATAATATTTATCCGTTGTTTAGTACCCATAAAACAGGCTTCACGCTTAACTTGGGGCTATATGGCGCTGTGTGAATGTCGGTGGATATTTATTATTTTATTTATTACTCTACAACAAAAAAATCTGAGTTAGTACCTTGATATCACCTGTCATAACGCAATGCTGTAGGCATCTGTGTTCCGGTAAAAGTAAGACAGGCAGTTTAGTTAGCAACTTAATTTTAACCCTCGGAGTCAAAACCTTAGACTTTCAGGTAAGGCCTCCCACTTTGACCTTTATCATTGTTTGTTTCGGGACTGTAGCCCACCTTGTCGTTTAAAAGATGTATTCTAAAACCTTCATCATAAAAATATATTTACAGAAATCTATGCCAAAAATATAGAAAAAGTAAGAAACTATTTTTGAAAATTCTTACTCCATGCAAGCGAAAAGTTCATTATGAAGCGCTTAGCAAATAGCTGGCATGACAATGCAAAATGAAAATGCCGCATAATACACACGTAGACGAAGTATGCTGTTGAGCATCCCATAAAAATATATGGCATAATCGATTTCTTCGATACGCTATAAGATGAATTTACTGGGAGTTATTGCAAATGTTGTCTAGACAGTCGGTTTTTAATGGAGCATTTGGTAGATGTCTTCACTGCTTTAACTCGTGGTTGATGTAAAACTTATTAAATAATATATGAAGATGCTATTATCTAAATATATAAAATACAGTACTATTGCATTATTTATTACTCAAGCCGGGATAGGTAACTCAAAGTAGTTAAATAACAGGAGGCGCATATACGATTCTTTTTATCCTGCTCCTATATGAAATGACATAAACCATTGTGTAAAGTTCGCCAGACTCGATTTTTTGTTTTGATTTATTTACTCACTGTTTTCTATTCAAAACTTTTGAACATGACACAAGTCGAAATACTTCTTTATTAATCGATAAATCTTATAATGATTACATTCAAAGACACCCTTAGATACTAAACACTTTGTAAATGATAAGAGGTCGTTCGCTAATCTACTGTCGACGCGCGTGCTACGTTAGAGCGGATAAAAAAATCTTATATAATACCATCTTATATAATACATCTTAGGAATATATATGTATATCATACCATCTTAGGAATTGTATTGTTATTTACTACAAAATATGAACAGATAATTGTCCTGCTTCCAAAAGAGCTTTAAAAATGTGAAAGCTTTATACATGGTTTTTTGGTAAGGAAAACTCCTTACGATTAATAACACAATGTCCCAATGTTATTTGTAATAACAATCGTAAGGCAATAAACAAAAATTATAATAGGAATAAATATGAGAATGTAAATACACTTCCAAAAGCACATGTCATACCTTAGAACATTAATACGCAATGAAAATCCTGCATTATATTTAAAAAAAGCAAATGAACTAAAATAATCGCCAGTTAAAACGAACTATAACTTGGTATCTGTGACTCGTTAGCATTTTTAAGCTGCCTGATCATAAATAGTTATGTGCCAATAACTAGTGAAATAACACGTATTATAGAAGCACAGCTGGATTCCGCCATAGTATTTTATTACCGTTTTCATACCAGCGATTATCGCTTAATGGCCGGTCACCACGAAATAAGTTACTGGTATTTCTAAGGCAAGGCCTCGCTCGAGGTCTGACTCCTAAGTGCTCACATAAATCGGAAAAGCAATTTGAAATCTATTCAATAGACATAATTTTATTCCCGAATGTATATATACATACTTAAATGTACGAGTGAACATAACCTAGTTTCTGTAATATATATTTGTAGTGTAAAAGAACACAAAGCAAGAATTCTTCTATTTGATCATGCATAGAATCCCCCAAAATACTCGTACAGTGTCACTGGATGCCGTAACAAATCATGGCCATAACACGAGCACTTTTGAATAGAGTGCGATAGATAGACTACTCTGATCACTGGTTATTATCTAACGTGACAGTGACAACTTGACGTGGGTTGTCTCTCTTAGTCTTTTAGTTAGAGGGCTCGAAGGCGTGCGGCTTGATAGTCAAAGTTTAAATAATAATGAAAATGATTTTCCATCTCAATCAATTCAACCTATCGCAGATCCACGCTGGACATAGGTCTCCCCCATTTGCGCTAGATATCCCGGTCTCCGCTTTTCTCATCCAGCCTCCACCAGCGACCTTTCGCAAGTCATCGGTCCATCGGGCCGGAGGGTGTCCTACGCTACGCTTATACACTACATAAACTTTCTGAGCCTGCCTAACGCATACAATGTGATTCTCTGGCTCTAACTAGGTATCCTACGTGTAGGACACCTAGTTTGGACATCCTAGGTAGTAGGACCCCGTCTTACCTACTACGTAGTACGTAGTAGGTAGAGACGGTGATTCTCTGCCATAACAAGAATAGGTCTAACAATATATGAATTGGTGTTAACTCTAAATCAATACATGAAAAGCTATTTCAATAGTAAAATAATACCTAATATTTGAAACATATAATAAAATGGATATGAACTTGTATTGTCATGGATCGCGTACATATTACAACTAACATTTTACTAACAATAAATAGACATCATTCGGTCTACGATACTTGTCGATCTACAACCACTCCAAAGTAGAAAAGACCTGAACAACTACGTAGATGGTCAAGGCTCGCTGGGGATAAGTTCCACAATAATATATTATCCATTGTGTTTTCAAGCGGGTAAAGTACACTTTTAATAACCTACCTACTATCGGAATAAGTACTGGTTAAGGAGTGATCCAGTAAATTACGGAATAGTTGTGTACTATGTTGCGTTCAATAGTTTTATTAATTAAAGTTAAGTTTTCGCTCGTGCCATAGGAGTTTAACAATTTATACCGAGCATCCAGCTCGTAAAATGACTGTAACTTTCGCTTACAAACTTAAATAATGCCGTATTATGATCGCAATGAAACCAGATATGTACTACTTTGAACAAGGATTACTCCCATACTAGTTGACTTGGGATTTAATAGAAACCAATGTACACATCTAATATACGCGCACATAATCTATTTACCTTCTTAATAAGAATTAACACACTTGCAAAAAAACGGACTGGCTTAAATATCTAATCTTTAGTTATGTATATTATTGAATGTTATGCTACTCTATAATTATGTTGCTTTTTGTTTTAACAATACACACTAGTCAGTGTGTAACTCGGTTCGAGTAAGGCAGATTTTTTTTATTTTTGTTATAGAGGTTCACTTACCTCAAAATGCATTCATCGGGCAAAAGACAGAGTTATTCCCTAAAGAAGTACACAAAATATCCTCAGTTAACCTAATAACGTCTTGTATTTCAATCTAAAGGTAATATTTCTTAGCCAAACTTATCTATTCACGTAGACAAGCCACAAAAATTCCGCGTGTAATACAGTTGGTACATTAAATTTTATCACCATACCATGTGTTGTTCCCTTATAACACTAAAGTGGGGAGGTTCTTAGAATGTTTCCTTCACGCAAAGTACCTTATATTGAACCCATTCGTTACGATGGTTGTACAAAATGAAATGAATAGATATGAATACTAAATATTTGTTAGCATAATGTTTTTTTATAATGAAATACAATATGAAATAAATCACTGAGCCACATACAGCGCCCTTAAGCGTTTAACTAAACGACCTTTGAAATAAGGGAACAAACAACGTATAAACATGTTAGATTGTTTTTTGTAAAACAAGCATACTGATCATAAAATACAGTCATCTTCAGACACACAAACATTTGTACAGTGCGGTGTTCGAACCTCAAATCTTTTTACAAGTAGCGGACTTCTGAACCATTACTTCTTCTACACACATTATACTTGGCGGCCCGGCGGTTTCACGGGACGATATCTGGCACTGCGCTGGTACCTACCTATACGACTCAGTACGGAGTCTTCCACCTACTAGCACATCATCATAGTGTAGTTTCATCGTATTCGTTTACAGTATCCTGTCCTGCCTTTTTATTTCAAATCTATTGATGACCTACTAGTTGTCATGGCGATCGACGTGGTCACTAGCTATGGAACTCTTAGATTGGATAAAAGTAACGTAGTGAACGATAGAAATGGCTATCTCGGTGTCTAGATCTATACGATGGATTAGTTATAGTAGTTATAGTCAGTTTAACCATCTGGCTAAACTGACTATTAACAACTGATTAAAGTACTATAAATCTGGCAATGAGCACATATTCCGAAGAAACGAAAAAACAAAAATTAATCAAACCAATGCTCCGTTCGTTCATAATAAAGAAAATCCATATCCAATTATGAGAGTGCGGTGTAGCAAATTGTGAATTAGCTAAACAAGGCCTATAAATCAAGTCTTAACGTAATAAATTTCCACGCAAAAATTCCTCCTGACAGGCTTTATTAAACATGTTTGTAGAGCAAAGTTACGAGGCTTATTTGTTATAGGTAGAGTGAGATATAGGGCGTATAAATACTGTGAGTAAGTAGAACAGCTAGTCAGTGTAATAGCCCACTTGGAGCTTTTGTCCTATCTAAACAGTTGTTTCTGTCACCGACGAGAGCTCGCTGCTGTTTCCTCGAAACGTCTCAAGAACTTCGTATGAAACAAAATGTTTGGATAACGATATGCTGCTAGATTTATGCAGCTTATTTCTACGCTTAGACGCAAAGCATGACAAAGACAGTCTTGCTAACTAAAAGAGATTCCATTATATTTTATTGTTCAAGACATCTTCAGGATAACATACATTTTATGTGACGTGTCATACCTTTAATTGGTACGGCGGATCATTGCGTGACATATCGTGCTAACGACTACCATCCTATGGGTAGTAAAACAATGGCTTTATATAGATACTTTCCGAAGTACAAAAAGGAAATAACACGATAAGTTAATAATAAAAAACTGTGTTATATTTGAAAATAATCCTTAAAAATGGCAAAATAAATTATATGAAAGATAATTTAGTAACTTTTGTGTAAAAGTATAGGTGGAGTACCTACTATAATTCTTTACAGGCATACAACGCTCAATTTGGACCATAATTCCATTAAAGATCCATTTTGAATCAATTTTTTACGGGTAACAATTATTTGTCAAAGTAATGTACTCGAAGAAAACAACTAACGAATTTAATCTCGAAATAGGTTCAAACAAATATTTCTCTTATAATCCCCACGAAACTAAACTTCGTTTAGGCTTCTTTAAGTGTTGTCCTTTTATATATGAAACTTTAGACCATAGTTCTTGATTGACTCAAACATCAACAGCTATAATATTTTAAACTTACATAATAGTATCTTTTATTGGAATCCCATGAGGAGACACGTTTAATTTGATTAGGTTCCAATCTTACCTAAGTAAGGTTACTTAGGTATCTTTCCTTTTTTACTTTTTGGATAAAAAATATCTTTTGAAATTAATATTACTCTAGAAGTTTTAGTAAATTAGTCAGTCATTTAAGCAGGATAAATTATTCTATAGGTATCTGCTGAACGATGGCCTCCCCTAGTGACTTCCACGCGGACCGATCCATGGGTGCTGTTTAGATTTCTGAAATTCCATTATTAGTGACTGTTCTGAATAATATTCGTTCAAATTATGTATGAAAAAAAAATCGATTGGTAATTTATGTCTACAAGTTTTAAAGCTATTTTGTTATGAGAAAATCAAAACAGTGATCACTGCCACTTTATGAACACAAAGTTCGACATCGCCTAGCTTTAAGAGTACCTATATTTTTTCCAATCAAAACTATTTATACAATCTAGGAAAAGGCAAGTGCATTTTTTGTTTACAATATGACAGAAAAATGGCAGCCTAAAAATTTATTGCATTTTGCATTCGACCGCATGTGTCACAAATAAATATTCCAAAACGAATCTATCAACGTTTTTACACCACTTTGAAAAGGTTGTAACACGCATTCATTTTTCGAACTGTTAGTCGACGTAAACAAAACTGTGCACATATTGATACTTTTGTTTACAGAATAACATGCGTTGTTGAAACTTTTATTTACATTATTCTAATCGTTATTCGCAACACACGTAAGACTCAAATGGATAAAGAAGAGATTATGTGAACTATCACTATAGTTTTGCAGGAACACAGCTAATAAGCTTACTATTTAATAATGTCGATGATTAAAACAGAAACAGAAAAGCAAAACAAAATGTTTTGCCTGTTTATGCCTTAGTTATAGATTTGATTAAATTATACTTGTACAACTGTTGATGAATCTTAATTTTATGACGAACACTAGCTTTTGCCAGCGCTTCGCTCGCACTTAATTCGAAGTAATGCGACTCTCCTTTCCTGCCCCCCCCCCCTTCTTTATAGTCGGAGGTTAGATTTAGATAAAACGTGGCCTAGGTCACTCACTCACTCTCCATCCTTCAACCAACTCTTCTTAAGATCGCGTCGATTCACCGATCTGTTTTGCCGTGAATGACAGACTCACTTTACATTTATAATACGAGTATTAGTATGAAATACGACAAATATTGTGGGACATCTGGATAAATCACTCTGCCTAACTAATAGAATGCTACAGTTAAACTAAACTATGCAGTTTGATAAATATTTTGAGTCTTTTAGATAACATCACTACCAAGCTCATACTGTAGCGCGGGTCACAGCGTGCACAGTACAATTGAAATATTGACACAATCGACCCCAAACAGATCACTCTCGGGTTGACAAGTGACACGGGAAATTTTGATTTTAAAAAATTTTTGCATACACAATATAATTATAATTATATTATTATTATTTATAATAGTATCCATCAACAAATTGGGCCGATGACTTGCGAACGGCCGTTTATGGAGGCTGGATGTAGAAAGTCGAGGACAGGAATATCTGGCGCAGAAGGAGAGTTATACAGCGAGTTTTCGCAAGTCGACGGGTCATCGGGCCAAAGTACGCTGCGCGGTTTCCACTTCTGGGGGTAACCACAATCTCTTAAAACAGTATTGTTATAATGATACATCAGCATCTTTGTACCAGAAAAGAAAAAGTAATATTATTGTAACACTGTTTTAAGAGACGGCGGTAACCCCTCCAGAACCGTCTGCTCCAACGATATCTAACCGATAAATCCGTGGATATCGGTTACGATATACCTGATCGGATCCGACGGGATATATTCTAATTATTATTTATTCTTAATTTAAAATGATGTTCACGCAAATAAATACCATACTGGCTTTTGTGTATTTTATACATATATTTTAAATCAAACGTACTTGTTATGAATTAAAGAATTGCTACCTTTATTTATAATTTTATGAGCTCAAGTTAGTTGTTTCTTGTAAGCCTCGCCAAAATTTGTAGCCACAAATTTTAGATCAAGAATAAAGACACGGTCCTTGGCATCAGAAAATGACTATCCTCCCATACACATTATCAACAGCTCATTTAACGTCCCCACCGAGGGGCACGAGCCTACCCGTATAGGGTGATTAGGCCTTAGTCGTCCACGCGGGCCCAGTGCGGATTGGACGACTTTACACACCAACTTTGAATCTCTTCGCAGGCGTGCATGAAGGTTTCTCACGATGTTTCCTTCACCGTAACAGCGTCGGATAACGTACATGTATTTTCGAAAATTCGAAAACACATTGTTGTACGTGTCGGGATTTGAACCTCAGTCCTCCCGGTAGGGAGGCTACAGTCCACACCATTGAGCCACCGACGCTCTTAGATCTTCAATACCATACACATTTCATGTAAAATATTTCCATGACGACCACATAATGTTTGTCCTGTAAAAAAGATAGACAGAACCAAGCTCCTGAGTCTACAACGGCCTAAGCCAACCTTTACTTCAACACATTCCACAAATAGTATGGCTTGATGGCAGCTATGGCAAATACTTGGCTGTTTCGCTACCGTCGAGGGGTGATACGAATATCTAGTTTCTGAACTATATATAGCAAGTAACAAAAAGCCAAATGATTTTATGATTAAATAAACTCTAAAGTAGAGAGAAAATTAGAGCTATTCAAGTGAGACTTGTTTTTTAATAAGTCTATTGTTGACATCATATCCTGAGAATATAAACTATTAGCTTTTGCCTGCGGCTTCGCCCGTGTTAAATTCGGATGTCAAAATTTCTGTTTTCGTTACCAGGAAGTGAAGCCATCCACTTGGTAACGAAAACAGAATAATTTCAACACTGCAACACTGCTTCTTCTTTTTCATTTAAGGGCCGGTTTGCAAAAACTTCAATATGCAAGATTTATTCTTCATGACAAATAGCCATCATACTTATTTTTTAGCCTCCTACCTTGTAAACTGTTTTAACTTCTAAAGAAAATTATGTATTCATATATTCATATACATAGAAATCCCCCGCCCATGTTAAAAGTTTTGGAGTCCATTTCCAAAAACGGATCCCCTCCCTCCCTCCCTCCCCCCCCCCTCCCCAATTTAAAAGGTTTCGGGGTCAATTTTGTGGATATATATAACTATACATAGGCTTGCCCACACCTTTAAAGGTTTTGGGTCTATTTCCAAAAAAAAACATATATATACATCATAATTACATATATATTTATATATATATCAGTGTAAGGTTTTTGGGTAAAAATTCTGAACAAATATAATCCTAAGTAGGATTCTACTTCCCCTAACTTTTAAGGTTTCGGTGTCCATTTCCGAAAAAAATACACATATATATGTATATATATATATATTCTAGGTTACCTTCTATCAACATACCAAGTTTCAATAAAATCTACCTTAAAACTGCGAAAAATCGAATATGACACCTCTCCCCGTATTTGAAGGGTTTGTGGGTGGATTTTTGAAAAAAAATATATGCCATATTTTTTTGTTTCTGACAAATAGTCCGCATACCAAATTTCAGCGTCGTACTACAAAAATTGCGGAATGTTCCATACAAACTTCCAACCCCATTTAGGGAGAGGGGGTGAAAACGGGATTAAAAGTAGCCTGAAACCTATTCTAGGTTACCTACCTTCTATCAACATACCAAGTTTCAATAAAATCTACCTCAAAACTGCGAAAAATCGAATATGACACTTCCTCCCCTATTTGAAGGGCTGGGGGGGGGGGATTTTTGAAAAAACCAAAATGCATTATTTTTTCGTTTCTGACAAATAGTCCGCATACCAAATTTCAGCGTCGTACTACAAAATTGCGGAATGTTCCAACAAACTTCCAACCCCCATTTGAGGGGAGTGGGGCGTGAAAACGGACAAAATTAAATCAAATCAAAAAACGTTTATTTCAGGCCGGTAAGCCCATATAAAAGTTAGTTACAGTTTCCTTACAAGACTAGTGTTAGTACATAATTCAGGTGGTAGTCACCCACCTCGAGTAGAGAGGTGACTCCCATCGGTCAATAAAGACCTTGAGAATAGTGTTGGTGCCGCGCGTAAGCGGCTAGTGCTGAGGCGCACCTTTTCTCATGATGGCAGCAAAGCCATCTATGCGCGCCTCCGCAAACATTCCCGACGCACTGCACCGCCACGGCAACCCCAACAATATCCTCAGGCATTGTTATATTGGACTCGCAGATCGCTGTATGCCCGCCGGTTGAAGTTTCCCAAAGACTGCATGTGTAGAATTTTGGCAATATGCCTTAAACAGCGTGATTTTAACGGGCATGGTACAACGCGCAAACCTCCGAGCCAACATGTTGCAGCGCACAGCCAGCGACCTGCGTTCCCTATCTATGTCCAGGTCGTCCCGCATATCCTCAGTCACCCAATGACCCAAATACTTAAAACTATGAACTCGTTTAAGAGCCGAGCCAAAAGTAGCCTATAACCTATTCTAGGTGTCCTTCTATCAACATACCAAGTATCAATAAAATCTACCTTAAAACTGCGAAAATCGAATATGACACTTCCTCCCCTATTTGAAGGGTTTCGGGGTGGATTTTTGATAAAAAATATATGCCATATTTTTTTGTTTCTGACATATAATCCGCATATTAAATTTCAGCGTCGTACTACAAAATTGCAGGATGTTCCATACATACTTCCAACCCCCATTTAGGGAGTGGGGTGTGAAAACGGAATAAAAGTAGCTAAAACCTATTCTAGGTTACCTACTATCAACATACGAGTTTCAATAAATCCGTTCCAGCCGTTTAGGCGTGAAAGCGTAACAAACAGACAGACAGACAGAGATACTTTCACATTTATAATATTAGTATGGATCTGGTACGTTCATAGAATTAATAATTAGAGGCCTTATTAATTCTGTGGGTACATCGGAAACCAACTCTTTGAGAGTTTCAAAAAACGACAAAACACTTAGAGAAAGGTAGCTAGTGCCTTTACGCTTCATTTGGCTTGTCTTGGCGGAGGCATGCCGTGCCCGCAGTCAACCCAGATTTTGAAAGGTCAGTAGGAAATATACGAGTATGTATAAACAATCCTCGTAGATTTAACGAACAATTATTCGATGTTTGATCAAACGGTTACGTATTCAAATTAGTGAGTTTCCAGGTTAATTCACATGGGTGCCAAGTTTGGATTAGGACAGATTTAAATTGGGAATTTCTATTTAAAACGGACGGTCGCTCGCTAGTTCATAATCAATAAGGCCCCGCTCTAGTGGTTCTATTAACCAGACCGGCTAAAATAGGTTAACGAACAGGTGGATTTGAAAATGAAATGCTACAAAATACAAGGCTTGTCGTTCTTAATGATTAATGGTAACATTCTGATTGGCTGCCTTAATGTACAACTAAGATGTCGAATATATTTTTGCGACTACTGTAATGAAAACTGTGTAAAAAGCTAAGTGTATTACTTATATTGACGAGTTAAGTAACCTAACTAGAATATAAACATATCCTCAATACTCGTATCATGTAAAGCTTAGACTTCAATATTTTAAATTCTTTTCAAATATTCGTTTTTTTATTCAAGAATTTCATATCAGCATAGCGACACTGACATTCCAAATTCAACGTATTTCATCTTTTAAGATTTTTTCTGTTATTGAATATAACATACTAATGCTTTACTTTGAACCTAATAAAGTAACGGTATATCGAACTAATGGTTAAACTAGTCCGATCTAAGCGACTAGCTAACCGAGCGAGTGCGATTACAGGGCTACTCAAACAAATAGTTTAGGAACTGTCCTGCCTATGATTACAGTTGGTTAACCGCAAGAAACATTGCGGTACATTGCTTGTTATTAATGTTAACTCGATTATATCAACGGATTTGTATTCAAAGTATCTATTTCTCAGATTCAGAGCAAATATGTACAGCTGCAAGGGGAGAAAGTAATGAAATTATATTTATATATAGTCCAATATGAAGATTAAACTTATGTCATATGAATACTTTATGTAAGTATTGTTATTAGTTATCGTGAAGATCGAAAGTGTGTCAGCTAGGGTAGCGTACCTTGTACTAAGAATCACCAAGCGCTATGCGCTGAAGGTGGTACAGGTTTACGCACCGACTTCATCGCACTCCGACGATGAATGGAGGCTATGTATGATGATATCAGCAGAGCAATGCATACCTCCAAGACACACTTTACGGTCGTTATGGGAGACTTCAACGCAAGGCTGGGCATTCGAAGTGTTGTGAGTTGAAAGTGGGGCAATATGGATTTGGACACCGGAACCCCAGGGGACAGCGGCTGGCCGATTTCATGGAAAAAGAGGGACTCTTTATGATGAACTCTTTTTTCAAGAAGCCGCCGCAGAGGAAGTGGACTTGGTTGAGTCCCGATGGTTCCACACGAAATGAGATTGACTTCATCATGACCACCAGAAGACATATATTTAACGACGTCTCTGTGATCGCCAGGGTGAAAACCGGTAGCGATCACCGTATGGTAAGAGGCACGTTAAATATTAATGTTCAACTGGAGAGGTCTCGCCTGATGAAGTCTACGCTCCGACCTAACGTGCTTCAAATCAATAACCCCGAGAGCTTTCAACTCGAACTGCAGAATCGCTTTGAATGCCTAGAGAGCTGCGTAACAGTGGACGATATAAATAGCGGGCTAGTGAAACTCTGCAAACAGTTGGGTCTAAGTTTTGCAAGGGACAACGCAAATTAAGACCCAATAAACTATCTCAACAGACTCTCGATCTCATGGCGACAAGACGACAGATGAAACTGCAGTCTTCAGACGACGCGTCACAATACCGGCAGCTTAATAGACGTATATCCAGCTCCTTGCGACGCGATATTCGTCGCTTTAATACAAAGTGTATTAAAGAGGCGATCGAACGGAACAGGGTTCCAAGGTGTTTGCGAGGAACATGTCTGTTGGGCAAAGCCAGACTAGTCTGAAGACCAACAGTGGAAATGTAGTCTCATCTAAACCAGAGATTTTGAGGAGATTGAGAAGTTTTACAGCGAGTTATATACCGCTACACAGATTCCCGCTTCAAGCTTAGCCGAAGACCCGAGAGCTAAGTTAACCCGACATTTATCTGAGGATATCCCGGAAGTCACCTTGCGAGATTAGGATGGCTCTGAAACAACTTAAGCGAAATAAGGCCCCGGAGAAGACGGAATTACCGCAGAACTTTTGAAAGCAGGTGGCACGCCAGTGCTTAAGACCCTTCAGAAGCTCTTTAATTCCGTGATCCGTGAGGGTGCGACGCCAGAGGCGTGGAGCAATGGCGTGGTGGTGCTTTTCTTCAAAAAAGGCGACAAAACCTTGCTGAAGAATTATAGACCCATCACGCTATTGAGCCACATTTACAAGTTGTTCTCCAGAGTCATCACGAACCGTCTCGCGCGTAGGTTTGATGATTTCCAGCCCCCCGAACAAGCCGGGTTCCGCAAAGGCTTCAGCACCATAGACCACATACATACGCGCAGCAGGTTATACAGAAGACTAGAGAGTATAACCGGCCATTATGCTTGGCGTTTGTGGACTATGAGAAAGCCTTTGATTCGATCGAGACTTGGGCTGTGCTTCAGGCCTCCAACGGTGCCATATTGACTTTCGCTATATCGAAGTATTGAGATGTCTGTACGAGAGCGCTACTATGTCAGTCCGTGTACATGAAGAGCTTACACAACCTATCCAATTGCACCGAGGAGTGAGACAGGGAGACGTTATATCTCCGAAACTGTTCACAGTTGCGTTGGAAGATATGTTTAAGCTGCTCGATTGGAAAGGACTTGGCATCAACGTGAATGGCGAGTACATCACTCATCTTCGATTTGCCGATGATATAGTAGTCATGGCAGAATCCATGGAGGATTTAAGCACTATGCTCGAAACCCTAGACGGAGCTTCTCAACAGGTGGGTCTTAAAATGAACATGGACAAGACGAAAGTCATGTCTAATGCCCATGTCGTACCTATACCGATATCAGTTGGAAGTTCTGTCCTCGAAGTTGTTGACGAATATGTGTACCTGGGACAGGTAGTCCAAATGGGTAGGTCCAACTTCGAGAAGGAGGTTTCTCGTCGAATCCAATTAGGATGGGCAGCGTTCGGGAAGTTAAGGCAGATCTTTTCGTCCAAAATACCTCAGTGTCTCAAGACGAAGGTCTTTGACCAGTGTGTGTTGCCAGTTATGACATACGGAAGCGAAACGTGGTCGCTCACTAAGGGCCTCTTGAATAGCTCAAGGTTGCTCAGCGTGCTATGGAGAGGGCTATGTTAGGTGTCTCCCTACGCGATAAAATCCGAAACGATGATATCCGTAGGAGAACTAGGGTGACCGACATAGCCCAGAGGATTAGCAAGTTGAAGTGGCAGTGGGCAGGGCACATAGTGCGTAGAACCGATGGCCGATGGGGCGGAAAGGTTCTCGAGTGCGTCCACGTAACGGAAAGCGAAGCGTAGGCCGACCCCCACCAGATGGACGGATGATCTGGTAAGGTGCGGTAGCAGATGGATGTCAACTGCAAGGGATGTCCGCGTGGAAATCATTAGGGGAGCCTCGTTCAGCAGTGACATAATTGGGCTGAATGATGATGATGAGAGATGATGTTAGTTACAATTGGAGGCAAGAATTGTTAGTTGATGAACGTAAATATTTTTAATAATGAAATTACGGGTGCTATCTTTGATTTGTAGACAAAGTTAATAATTATTGGTCTTTAATCTTCCTGTTAGTATCAACTTTCTTATTACAATAAGTATCTAGGTTGTCATTTTTGTTTTAGTTTCCTTAAAAATGTTTGTAACAATTGTATCCAAATTGTATGGTCTCATATAACATTTACTCAACCAGAGGTTGCACAGTGGAGTGACCTTTATGAGTATGTTGCCCGATTATTTTAGTTCTAGTTGACCTTGTCTGATCAACGTAATATAAACACTGATCGCAAGCTCGAGTTGATGGATTCTCTTGTAAAGTTTGAACAGAAAAAAAACATCGCTGATGGATGAAGAAAAGGTATATCTGGCACAAATATGTGGAAGTCCTACAATCAGAGGACTAACAGACGTCTATTGCGTTAAATATAAAAACAAATAATAAATACAAAATATCGTTACCATCAGTAATTGATTTTAATAATTTTTATTGTTCTATGTTTAATTTTTTTTAATAAAGGTAAACTTGAGGTTAGTTACTAGCTTAGTTTTATAACGAACTGGTAAATTGATAGATAGATAGATAGATAATTCATTTATTTGCATCACAAAAACACACACATCACATTATACCGACAAGAATTTGTACAATAACAAGAATATAATTTAACACAAATGATACAATACAAAATAATGTCTCCGGCTTATTATTTTTGTGCTCACAGTGATACAAAAGGCCAAACCTCAGCATTGGGTTCACCGACGGCAAACCACTGATTTTCAGCTTTGGCCTGAGAATCATTTTAGCCCTCAATATTCGTGATTCTTCAATTCACAGTTATTAGTTAACAAAATTTCTCTAGTATACAAAAATAACTAAACGAGTAATAAGGTTATCAAAAGATTTTCATATTAAATATATAACTAAACATAAAGTGACATATTTGTGTATAAAAATTACATTATTAAATATTATACATTCAGATATCATTCATGAAAACATTAAATAGTATACTTCATTATGCATAAATTAACCAAATAGTATTTTAAAGAACATTATATTACATTATAGATTCAAGAAATATAGATATAGAGTATAACAATTTAATAATTAAAAATTAAAACCAATACAATTACAACATAGATAGATAATAACTACATATACAGTTTATGTGTTACCTCTTCTTTTAAACATAAGTGAACAGACCCTACGAAGCGCTATCCACCACCAAGCCGACGCCTCGTCTCCTCTGTTTGCCATTTCAATAAAAAAGCTTTAAGTAATTTTTTAAATGTAAACTTTGAAAAGGCCTCTCTTATTGGTGGAGGAATATTGTTCCAGCATTTGTAGCCTGGTGGCGAAAACTCCCGTGAAACCCACCGTTTTATGAATGTGCATCGCTAAAGGTGCTCGCGTAGACCTAGGCACACCAGATCCGTAGCATTCATGAAATGTCGAAAACTTAAGTTTAGTGTATAGGTACGTCGGGGCTAGATGCTTAACGACATCAAACATGAGGGAAGCCAGATGCAATCGCCTGCGCGATTCCATGTTTAGCATTGACGCTGCGCAAAGGAAAGGAGATACATGATCCCTTGGCAGAATGTCAAAACAGAAACGAGCGCACGCATTCTGAACCCGTTGTATCTTACGTCTTGTTCTAGCAAGCATCCGGGGTCCATAAACAATATCCCCATAATTAAGCCGCGACAGTATCAATGCCTCACAAAGTATTATCCGCGTCTTCTCTGATAAGAGATTACGCACCTTGTAGAGAACCCTCAATCTATAAAAACAATTTCTAACAAGACTTAGAACATGGCTCTCAAATCTCAAGTCACTATCGAAAATTATACCCAGGTTTTTTGCTTCCCCTACGCACTCTATGTTATTACCTTGAATGGTAATATCAAGACTATCATCACTGAATCTCTCATCGAATTTTGATGAGCCAAGAACCATGTACTTGCATTTTGTTGGATTGAGAGTTAAAGCGTTTTCTGAAGACCATTTCCCTATTGCTTCTAAATCGTCATTTAAGTTCCTACAGGCCTGGGGTATTTCTGTAGGTTTGCAAGAAATATAAATCTGAACATCGTCAGCGTAACAATGATATCGGCAGTGCTCAATGACTTTAGGCAGATCCGCGCTATATATTATAAATAATAGCGGTCCCAATATGGAGCCCTGTGGAACCCCTCTTTTGACAGCACACCAATTAGATAGGGTAAATGATCCATCAGCCTTACGCAACTTTACTGCTTGATGGCGACCTTCCAAATAATCTGTAAACCAAGAGACTGCATGAGAATCCAAACCATAGAACGACAATTTGGCCAGAAGAAGAGGGATATTGAGGCCGTCGAACGCGCGGGAAAAATCGAGTAATGCCAGAACAGTTCCCTTTCCAACATCCCGGTCCGCAAGAATGTTATCGGTTACGTCGAGGAGAGCTGTAACCGTACCGCGACCCCCTACGGAAACCAGATTGGTGCGATGGAAGAATTTCATCAATCTCAACATATTTTATGAGTTGAGCATGTACTGCCATTTCCAACAACTTTGACAAAAATGGTAGGATACTGATAGGTCTCAGATCTTTCATATTCAAAGGATGGTCTACTTTAGGCAACGGCGTTATAAGCGCCTGCTTCCATTGGCCAGGAAACTCACCCGTCACAATAGATTTGTTTACTATAGCTGTTATTACTGATAACGTCCTTGGAAGAGTAAGTAAAACCATGTCTCTACTAATACCGTCATTGCCAGTCGCATTTGATGTTATAGAATTAATGTATCGTGCGATCTCTACTTCACTCACCGTGTGTAATTTAAATTGAGGTAAACCTGCGTGGTAACGGTGTTGTTGGTAGTATGACAATAGTGAATTTGGTACACCATTGTTTCCAGGAATGTTCAAAAAGTGGTCATTTATGCTGTCGGCATCACTAAAACAATCCGGAAGACAGTCTTTCATGTTAGGACTACCCAGTATTTTATCTTTTATGTTGCGCCAAAATTTTTTTCCATTACCAGTATTTTGATTAACATGGTGATTGTAATATGCGCGCTTCTCATGGTAAATACTTGTTGTTACCAGAGCCTTAAGGTCTTTGTAATATTTTCTGTGAACATCAGAGTTAGTGCGACGATATTTGGCAAATGCGTCGTTACGAAGATCTATCATGAATTTTATCGTGTTCGTTATCCATGGTAACGATTGCGCTGAACTCACTTTCTTCGTTATAAGTGGCGCGTGGAGATCCCAGCAATGATAGAATTAGGGCATTAAACTTTTCCACCATATCATCAACGGTGGGAGCACCGGACACCGACCCCCAGTCTAGGGCATGTAAGTCGTTATTAAATTTTTCGAGTTCGATATTTTTTAATGGCCTGTAGGTAATGTACTTTGGTGGGATTTTAGATTTTCTCAACATGAGAGTAACATTCACCATTGCATGACCCAATGATCCAGTAATATTTGAGACTATGACATTTTTAACCTTACAGTTAGTACATACTAAATCGATCAGAGTGCTGGAGCCAACAGAAAAGTGAGTGGGTTCACGTACAACCTGTTGGAGATCCATGCACTGCAAAAAGTGGTTTAACTCAGATACCCTCGCATTTCCACCATCCAACATGTTAATATTGAAGTCTCCCAACAATACAACAAAATCAAAACCTGCAAAGGAAGCAATCGACTCTGTCATAGCGTCAATAAATAAATCTTCATTTACCCATTGTGGCCTGTATGCTGTTCCTATGATCAACTTATATCCACCAACCCGAGTCGATAACCACAACTGCTCCACATCAGCATTTGGGTGCTTTAAAAAGCGTACACTCACATTCTTACTAACATAAAAGGCTACTCCACCGCCCCGGCCGCCGCGCATGTGACGCGGTCGAGCCGCTATGCGCAGTCTGTAGCCGGGGACAGAGGGCGCGCGCGCCTCCTGCCCTGCTGGCAACCAGCTCTCATTTATCGCTACTATATCCGCACCGAAGCGACTCATTGCGACCAAGAAGTCATCGTGGCCTGTACCCAAAGATCCAGCATTATACAGAGCTAACTTTAGAAGCTTTGATTTAGGTAGCATCTCTAAAATTTATGTATTTATTGCCCATAATAAACAATAGAAAATTGTACATTATTAAATAAACTATGTATTTGTAGTTGTAGCTATATATTTGCAGATAAAATAAACAAAGTGTTAATAATATGTTAGATTTATTATAAATAGATAAGTTGACATCACAGTTAAAATTATAATATAAGACTTCATAAAATGCGTATACTCTAAAAAATATCGTCACAGTACCCAAACGCTGAGGTTCGACGCTGAAAAAGCATATAAAATCAGTTTTAGCACAATATTTATTTTGCATGACTGCAACGCTGACTTCAATATATCCATTGTCCCGGTCCACCATTATTAAAAAACGAGCTACTTCGCTAACAAAATTAAAAAAATAAAAGCAATACGCATAAATAACATTTAAATAAATTTCTGTTGAAAAGCAAAAAGCATAAATTACATTAAAACAAATTTCTGTTAAAAAGCAAAAAGCATAAATAACGTTAAAACTGATTTCTGTTACATCTATTCGATTGGTTTCAAATTTAAGGCTTACATTTAATTGGTTTGTTTCAAATATAAAGAATAAACAAACAAGTAAAGTAAAGTTATAACACATTGTATCAGGCGTGAACGCCTCCATTGCAACATAATGTGTTTTGCTAACCAGACAAGTAAACACTTCATGAAAAAGAACATATAATGTTATCACTAACCTATTAATAAATACATAAGAAAATAAAAATTTTAATACAACAATATAATAAACACAAATAATATACAAGCCATTTAAGCACATAACTACATAAAACGTTCGTCCAATATCAATTGTTGACAATAGAGCCAACAGGTTCCGAACCAAAAACCTGGGTAAGATCTGCTTCCGTACGCAGACGGACACGAGGGAATCCTTACCATGCTGCCGACGTGCGTATATACGGCCATCCCGAGTCCACACAAATCGCCAATTTCTTTGCTTACCCAGATCACGCGCACATTTAAACAAATGTCTATTAACTTTGGTGAGTCTTTCATTGATATAAAACCTGCACGGAGCCCCCGGGAGGTCCAACCCCTCAGTGGTAGCGGAGCGGCGCACACGCGCAGCCTGCAGCAGCTGGTCGCGCACGGCGCGCCGAGCCGTCCGCACCACTATGGGACGCGGACGCGAAATCGACGCTGTCGCCGTGGCCTCCGGGGAACGGCCCACACGATGAGCGCTTACCAAATCATGATCGGCCAAGTTTACTCCTAATTTGCCAGCTAAGGCCTTAACAACATGAGTAAGGCTCTCCTGCTTCTGCTCTGGGATGCAAGAGATCTCCACGTCATTCATTAGCATTTCCTGATCTTTGTCATTTAATTCAGCCTTCAAATGGTCGATAGATGTCATGAAGATTTCTCACCTGCTCAGACGATCTATTTTCCAAGCCTGTAGTCTCTTTCAAGTTTGGCGATACGATTCTCGTTCTCTGTGACTCTGTTTAAGATGGCTATTACAGTTTCATCAAACCGCTTTATAAGAGCCCTATTGGTTTGAGACTCATCCCGCATCTCCTCCCTAAAAGAACGCATCTCCAACACAAGTGCCTGAAAGTCGCTCAACTCAATGGTCATATTATCTGTGTCATTCAGATTGTCAACCAGGGACATGGGCTGCTCCACGCCAGACATATCCAGCTGCACAGGGCTCTTGATCGCACTCCACGATTAATAGTTACAACCACTTACAGCCGCGCGAACCGGCGTGTTAGTGTTATCCTTCTTAGGCTGGCTACACAACACACATCTCCAAGCTATCCTGTGCTCATTTGTCATGGTGTTATAAAATCGCTGTTCTGACACATTGGCGCACTCCAAATCATAGTTTTGATTACAGCCGCCACAATTTAGGTAACGCCGGTCCGATATGACGCATCGACATCCTCCACAAACATTATGATTTGGAGACATTTTTATAGGAAAAGCAGACGAAGCACGCAGGAATATTAATAAATTCAGTAATAATTCAATAATAATAATTTAAAAATAATTATAAATTTGAAAAGAAGGGGACAAACTATATGCCAAGATTCGAACTACAAGTATGTAATGAAGTTCGACAGGACAACACGCTCCGCCAATATGATGTCTAGGTGCGGTGCGAAAAAATTGTATTGGTTGTGTAAATGCAAGCAAGCCCAACTCGTTTAACAAGTTATTGACGAGTGTTTGCGAATAGATCAAGGTTACGGTCCGCTGGCACGTCCGTTGACTCTTCTCACTGACACAAATAATTGAACGTTAACAGCTGATTTTTGTAAACAAACGCTCACTGTTGTTATTCACGACACTTATCAGCACTCTTAGCACAAGTTCGTCAGGGGGTGACTATGCAACAGTTTTTATCACTTTTTTGGCAAATCAACAACTTGTTAATTTTAAAACTTTAAAAATCCGGAGTACATAAGAATACGTCCGTGTCGTTACCGCGCACCGCGCGTCCAATTGAGCACCCTCAAGGCCAGAGTACATCCCAGAATCATCCTTAAATGCTTGCAACTAACATACAATTTTCATTAAAATATCATTGCGTCCTCATCAAAGATATATTTTTTACATGAAACCGATAGGTTTCTTTTCGGGTATTTCTTTGATGCTTTTATAGAATTTAACCGATTTCCGGGTAGTTCATAAACATTTTACTTTCGCTTTTTATATTTCCCTACCTTATTGATTGAACCGAAGACCAAAAACTCTTTCCTTATTTTTCCATTTATACCTTAATTTGTAATAAGGAAACAGAATCTTTAATGTTAATGAAATAATTTTCTTTTAATTAGAACAGTAATTAAGTTATTACTTGTGACAAGTTTTTATATGAAAATGGTTTTACGGATAACGGCTTTTCTTTCTTATCTAAGAAGTGAACAGTCAATGCAGTGCGGTCACCTAACCATGACAGATGCAGCAGCAGCGTTGATGAAATTTAATAACATAGATAGACATTGTTTCCCGTCAACAATTCTCTACGCCCGTCACCCGAGGCGATAGATGTTAGGTCTCTTATAACCGGTGATTTTAAAAATCGCATATGTGAAACATGTAATGTAATGGCTTAATGTGTACCCGCGTGGTCATTTAGTTTCGTTCTTCCCATTGCCGTGTCATGCGGGAATACTGCCGTACAGTGGGACACTGGGACTGGAATGATTTGTATGAGTCCCTAATGTTTTCTAATTTTGATCCCAGGTACGTTTTTTGCCCACTGATGGACTCAATTTGTCGCAATTCGCAAAGTGGTATTCGAACCTTAGATAAGGATCACCCGAAAAACCCTACACTAGGGTTACCTAATATATTTTTTTTCAGAAATATTTTGTTATTTTCTTAAAAGTTTTTAAATAAATTAACCCTTTGACTGCCCGGATTTTCTTTTTATGTATTTAAGTGAACATGACGGTCGGACGCTCAGCTGATGGTAAGTGAGCCTCCATCGATGCCGCACTGAGTCCGTCACCCGAGACAACAGATGTTAGGTCTCTTATACCCGGTAATTTCACGAATTCCAGATGCAATGGAAAATCTATCGTTTGTGACTCTTTAAGGCGTCTTGGCGGTCAAAGGGTCAATAGGATTTTATGAATTATCAGAATCCGAAAAAACATAGTATTTTTAATAAAAATGATACTACAAGGTTGTCTTGGTGTTTTAGACATGTTCATGCACATGTCAGAATAAAGTATATTATTTACTTTAATTCAAGAAATTACTTTGCGTGATAAGTTATTTAAATAAGGGAGGTCTCATTAATTGAGAGCACATATTGTGTATTTTGTACACAAAGCCAAAGTTCACAGCTGAGATTGTCACCTCATTAAACTTGAACGAGGACTCTTGATTTATGTACGTTAATTAACAATTGTAAACAATAAATTTCGAAACTAATTTCTTACTTCGGAGCCATCAATTGCCTTATTACGGAGATGGTGTCTAACTTTATGAATTCACATTTGGCAAAATGCGAGGTAGGGTTGCGTTTTTCAGCATTCAAGTAACATGTTGTAGCAACTAAACCAACCTTACATCTTGGTATATACAGAACCAATGCTCGTTAGTAATACCGTTTAACCCTTACACTGCCTCGTTGGATATATTCAACAGGCACAAAAAAATATCTGACAAATTTCGATTGCTTTTATCAAACTCTCTTAGAGTAAGTGAAAGAGGCCTTTTTAGCATAGACATGCAACTTAAAGACTTGCCGTGACCTCACTTTTTAATGATAAGATCCTGACAGGTTTTTATAAGTTGACACACACCACTGAGCCCCCTAAGTTAACTTACACCTTAGTAATAAAATGTTAGTTCCAACGAGTAATGCTTACTTTTATACTAGACATTTAGCGACGCCTTAAATCTTATTTCAATCTACCAAGTACTAGTCTAATTACTTATGGAATACTAGGTACAAATTATATAGTTAAACGTCACTAACATGTTAAATTTTTGATAAGAAAGTACACGATACGGCATTAGCGTTATTAATCATGAGATGGGTGTTATTATTTTTATATAATACTTCGGCCATCACAATTTCATTACAGGAAAATAGAACAGGGTGTAATATAATAAATCATATCATGTAATGGATGAATTATACTAGTAAGAATAAAACACTTCATATTTTTTTAAGATAAGATACCTTATGTCATGTTTGGATGTAATGGATCGCATATATGTATATTCTGGACCCAGATATACAGAGATCTGTGACCCAGAAGATGTAACTGTGACCAATAGCAAAGTACTAAATATTTATTAATATAATGAGGAATATACTATAATGAAGAAGTTGTTGTTCTGTGTCGCCTACGGTTTCCCTCGATTTTATTGTTTAATAGTTCATTGATGATCTTGGCCTCTCGGCATCACTTTACATCAGGTGCACCGTCTGCTAGTTTGCTTTACTTTTTTCAAGGCTGCATAGGTCATTACAACAAATGACAGTAAAATATAATTCGGCTCAAAGACAAATTAGTGAATATATTCTTGCAGCTAACCAATATATAGGCCAATGTAGCTGTCACCTTGGTGCAGATCTCACTGATCAGCATCAAGAGCAGAATGAACCTTCACTGTTAGAGGTGTCCCACAATTTACTTTCTTCTAATCCATGTATAACAAATGATTTACAATTAAATAATGAGTTAATTTTGTTCTCTGATAGGATTGGTGTTGGTTATGGACCTCTGTTACATAATGAATTAAATTGTAAACTTATAAATAATTGCACACCAGACGCTTCATTTAATCAGATTATAGATCAGATTAAAATGTGTAAATATAATAATGACTCCATCATTGCATTAATGATGGGGAGTGGGTTAAATGTAAGCAAAAAAGATATTCTTTCTGGATTCTCAGTATTGTCAGGGCTCAATGTAAAGAAAATTGTTGTAAGTGCCTTTCCATTTTCTAGGTATTATACACCTAGCCAGAATAACTGTATTCACTTATTGAATACTCTTTTATATAATTTAACATATAGTCATAGTGACAAGTTTATGTTTTTTGACATAAACAAATTTATAGAAAAGTTTATTTTGACTGGCAAACCTTTTTATTTGCCTTATAAAATAAAAAAAAACTAGCTACTTTGTTAGCGTTTAACATTAAAAATTTATTTATTCAGACTTTGGAAGATGTTCCAAATAATTTAAATTATATAATAAGACAATAGAGGACTTCTCTGGCAAACCGGTGACAAAGGAAAATCCCAACTGCCTTAAAATTATTCATCAGAATATTCAGGGGTTTTCTGGAAAGGAATTAGAATTAGAATTATTTTTAAATAAAATGAATGTTGACATACTATGTATTACCGAGCACTGGTTAAAGCAGCATGAACTAATTATTAGTATTGATAACTATATGGTCAGTAGTTCGTTTACTAGGAAATCGGCTATTAGAGGCGGGTCACTAATATTATTTAATAAAATAAATTTAAAGAGCGTAAAGATGTGGTGTCGCTTTCTGTGGAACGAACTATTGAACTAGCGTGTGCAGAGCTGGAGCAACATGTAATCGTTTGTGTGTACAGGCCTCCATCAGGGAATTTTAATGTATTTGAGACTACTATGGAAGAAGTATTAAGAAAAATAAGTTCATCTAGTAAAAAAGTTATTGTTTGTGGTGATTTTAACATTAACATTTTAGAAAATTCACCAAATACTGTTAGGTTTCTAAATCTTTTTAAATCATTTAATTTAATTAATCTTTTTAATGAACCTACAAGAATTACTTCAATCTCGGCCACTTGTTTAGACAACATTTTTTGTAATTTTGATATAAATGACAAGAGTATAATAAATTTCATTAATTCTGATCATAGCGGACAGATGGCATCGTTTGAGCACCGTCTTGCCCCAGCTTCATGTAATTTTGTTTGTCGGCCAATTACAACATATGGCATAGAAAAATTTAAGGAAAATATATCTAGCAAGTTGCCTTTATTAACTTATAGTAATGAAAATGTCGATGAACATTATAATAAATTATTTAGTGTAATTGAAAAGGAATTTAATGGTACATTTCCAAAAAAACATGTCAGATTAAATACTTTAAAATCTAAATTTAGCGACTGGGCCACTACTGGTATTTATACAAGTAGAAAAAAGTTATTTGAATTGTACGATGTTAAGGCTAATACTAATGACCCTGTTATCATAGAGTATGTTAGAAATTATTCAAAATTATTCAAAAAAGTTTGCGCAGTAGCTAAAGCTAATTATTTTAAAAATAAAATAATCAATGCTACTAATAAAAGTAAAGTTTCGTGGAATATCATCAATAAGGAGACTTGTAAAAATAAAACACAAGATAACAAGATCTCACTGAATATTGATGGCAGGAGTCTTGATACTGACTCTCAGGTGGCAGATGCATTTGAAAAGTTCTTTACTAATATTGCTGTTACTGTAACTAGTAAATTAAATTCAAATCCTCATCTTGCTGTCTCTCTCCTCAAGTCACATGTTGATGAGTGCAAAACGTCTTTTAGATTTACACATGTAAATGCAGGGATAATCATTAGAACTTTTAAAGAGTTAAATATTAAAAAAACAGAGGATTTATGGGGACTTTCTACAGAAATACTTAAAAATATAATTATATGTATTGCTCCTCACTTAGCTGTTATTTTTAATCAGTGTGTTGACCAGGGCAAATTTCCAAATTTGATGAAACTCAGTAAAATCATACCTTTATTCAAATCTGGAGAAAAGAGTGACCCGTCTCACTACAGACCTATCTCTATTCTCCAGCTCTAAGTAAGATATTTGAAAAAATTATATTTAATCAATTATTGTCCATTTCAATAAACAAATTATTACATAGCAATCAATTTGGATTTACTAAAGGCAGATCCACTACTGATGCAGGAGTGGCACTAATGAAACATATTTTTGAGGCGTGGGAAAATAAGCAAGATGCTATAGGAATATTCTGCGATCTATCGAAGGCATTCGATTGCGTTAACCATAATACTCTCCTCATGAAGTTGAAGCATTACGGTGTCGATAAGGACGCTCTTAATTTAATACAATCATATTTAACGAATAGAGTCCAAAACGTACATGTCGGAGAAACAAGTTCCAGCGGAGCCCTTTTATTGATGGGCGTTCCCCAGGGCTCAATATTGGGACCTTTATTATTTTTAATTTATATAAATGATCTACCTTATTATACTCAAAACCTATGTGAAACTGTATTATTTGCTGATGATACATCTCTTATATTTAACGTAGATAGACAAAAAGAAACTTTTGACGATGTAAATACTACACTTTCTCAGGTATTACATTGGTTTACGACCAATAATTTACTTCTTAACTCTAAGAAAACCAAATGTATTAAGTTCACAATGCCTAATGTAAGGCAGGTAGATACTTTCATCACTTTGGATGAAGGACCCATGGAAGTAATAAATTCAACCGTTTTCCTGGGTATAAAATTAGATGCAATATTGCGGCTTTGGCAGGAAGGCTTAGTTCCGCTGCATATGCTGTAAGGAAGATAAGAAGTCTCACTGATATTGAGACTGCAAGACTTGTGTATTTTAGCTATTTTCACAGCGTGATGTCTTATGGTCTACTTTTGTGGGGCAGATCTACTACTGCTGCTGATCTACAAACAATTTTTGTATTGCAGAAAAGATCCATCCGTGCCATATACGGCCTTAAATCACGTGACTCACTAAGGGAATTATTTAAACAAATAAATATTTTAACATTACCGTCTCAGTACATTCTAGACTGCGTCATCTATGTACACAAAAATTTACATGTATTTTCAAAAAAGTCAGATAATCATAGTTTGAACACTAGGAACAAACACAAACTTGCCGTTCCAAATCTTAGATTGCATAAGGTTGGGAACTCATTTGTGGGATTAAGCATTAAAATATTTAATAAGCTACCACAAAATGTAATTGATTTACCCCTGCATAAGTTTAAGTCTCATGTAAAGTCTATTTTAATAAAAAAAGCTTACTATAGTGTTGAAGATTATATAAATGATAAAAACTCATGGACATGTTGATTTCCACGCCTGCACTACTTTTGTTTTTTTTTGTTGTCATCTATTTAAATTTATATAATACTTAACTGCTTAATAGTACTTTTGTAGATTATTATATTTTTACCAATATACGATAAAAATTGAAAATATAATTTGCTTTATATAATTATTTTGATTACAAATGAATCTGTATTCAACACAATTTTTTTGAAAAGAGTAACTACTGAGTTTCTTGCTGGTTTCTTCTCAGTGGAAAACTACCTCCCGAACCAGTGGTAGCTTCATTTGACATTCATAAGTGTTCTTTAAGGACCTAAACTGAATAAACACTTTTCATTTTCATTTTCATTTTTTTTTTACATAAAAATACTAAAAAATTACCGACCAATAGGAACAAACATAACAATTTAACATCTATGCTAACAATTTCGAGAGGGAAGCTAGTAGGAGGATTCAGTTGGGCTGGGCGGCATTCGGCAAGTTACGTCAGGTCTTCACGTCGACGATTCCGCAATGCTTAAAGACAAAAGTCTTTGAGCAATGCGTCCTACCCGTACTTACATACGCAGCTGAGACATGGATACTGACTGCGGGATTGGTTCACAAGTTCAAAGTCACTCAACGCGCAATGGAGCGAGCTATGCTCGGGGTCTCTCTTAGGGATAAGATCAGAAATGATTTAATCCGTAAGAGAACTAAAGTTACCGACATAGCCCGCCGATCAGCAAGTTGAGTGGCAGTGGGCTGGTCGTATGTCGCAGAACGATGGCCGTTGGAGCAGACGAGTTCTGGAGTGGAGACCGCGTCTCGGCAAGCATAGCGTAGGCGCCCTCCGGCCCGATGGACGACGACTTGCGAAAGGTCGCTGGTGGAGGCTGGATGAGGAAGCGAGGACCGGGATATCTGGCGCGAAATGGGGGAGACCTATGTCCAGCAGTGGACTGCGATAGGTTAAATAGGAGGAACAAACATTTTCATGAATGAATAAATTACAACCTACTGCACGGGGGTTGGTGGAACATACGAGTAACTTCCAGGTTTATTAATATTTTCAACAGTACACGAACTAAGTGCATCCATAAGTGGGTATATATGTTACTGTAAAACTCCACTTACGGTAAATCGTTAGATTGCGAGTGTTACGAACAAAAAGTACCTATTACTCGTAGTATCAAAAATTTGTATCCTATATGGTAAATGTGAGCAAAAGGCTCACCTCATCGTTATTATCGGTAACGAATGTGGTGGTGCCGCCCATGTACGAGTATATTGGAAAGGGCGCGCGGCGTAGGATAACTATCCATTCCTTAATATTTTTTAAAACGCAGAAGATAAGGTGTACTATATGTAAAGATTATGATAGACACATCATCTTAATGGTAATCCGAATGTCGATGCACCAAGAGCAGCCTTGGTTCCTTGACGCTAAATCTAAATCACCTTACCATTGCTAATACATTTTTTTTTCAAACTGACTACTGCTGTTGGCCGCAGATGGCCTTTACAGCTTCACCGGCTAATACATTATGTATTGTAAACTTATCCATTAGACAGCCGCTATGTTATTGATAAATTTAGCTAAACTTGATAAATAATTTTATTTCAACTCTCAAACTCTGCAAACTCAATATTGATAAGACAACGCAAGTTTGTAGTCCGTCCTTTAATTACAGTCAACTTTTGGATCTCGTCATTTCTCACAATTTGTAAAATTTCTTAAATAGGTACTTTACTCGATAGCCAGGATATCAATCAGTGTTACGCCAATAGCTATTAATGTGATGTCAATGAAGCAAAGAGAAGCAAAATATGAGTTAGTCCTTTAGTGTAAAATTAACTAACTAGTGTTATCTTTTACTTCGCCAGTCTCGACTGATGTTCGGTTTTAAATGATCGGCTCTAAAAGTTGATGTACACTTCCAATATTTCACATAATTAAAGCGAATAATTATTACAAATTTATATTTTTAAATTACTTTCATTTGTTATGTAAGGTACCTATATCTTTACCGATACACAAGTGAGATCACGTAGAAGTTTTTTATTTCTATTAATTTCTCCAAAAGATCATTAAATTTACCTAAATTTTCAAGAATCCTCATAATAGCTAATAGGATAATTATCTTCATTTTTAGAAGCCCAACTTTCATATTTTGGTTTGGTTGTTATATTTCTAACGGATTTATCCTCTTCTTCTATGATTATAGCATAACAATCTAAACAAGATATACATATAAGCAAGTCATGGTTAATTAGTAGCCTTGGATACCAAATATCACGAACACGCCTCCAACCCATGAGGAAATTGCATAAAACAAACTCAAGGGTGATGAGATTAAAATGATGGAAGAACCCTTTAATTAAATATAGGTACGAATGTCTAAGTTAAATGAATTATGCGCAAACTTCAGCTATCCGTGAAAATTAACAGTGAAGATAAAAGTTTTTTATTAAATCGTTGTTAACCGTTGATTAGATTATAGTTGACCGATTAATTATCGATATGTAATATATTGCTGTAGATTTAATTTTCCACGCTATTTTACAAAATACCTTGACAGTTAATTTACATGGTATTCCGTGTTCACCGCTCGAATGTTTTTTTCCGCTCAACATTCTACGTTTAACACTTTAAACAGTACCGCTTTTGACCTTATGAATTACAATAGATAAATCTCTAATAAAAGTAAAGTTACTAGATGGTAGACTCGATACTCAGTCGTCAAGGAAGTGCCACAGTGCCAGATATCATCCCGTGAAACAGGAGTGCTATGCACTTCTGTCTCGGGTGACGGGCGCAGTGCGGCATTGATGGAGAAAAATAACTGTCTATCAGTTGTTGAACTCCTTTAATGCGGCTCTGTCATAGTCTGGCGTATCACTTACCATCAGGTGATCGTCCAGACCGTCCTGTACACTTATACATAAAAAGCATGCTTTGAGAAAGAGCTCTAACATTGCAAGTTCTTACTTATAAGGATACGTTGAAGTAATGTTTAATCATTGGCCATAGAAGTATAACTTATGAGTTCCTTGCTGGAGACTTCTTAGTAGAATAACATCTACGAACCGGTGGTAAATTCAACCAGCTTTTATCTTATCTCTAACATAATTGTATATCAGTTCGAAGTGTGTGATGAAGCTTTATTTGAATTTTTGAGTTTGATTACAATGCAAAATACTAAGCAATACTGCTGGGATGTGTCATTACGTTTTGTTAACGTATGTGCGAGTACCTGTAGGTAAGGGAGGAAACAATTACAATTATCTATTTTGCATTTTGGTTTATACACATCAGAGTTCAAAAATCGGAAACACAGACGCGATTGTTGTAATTTAGATTCCCAAGTCACGTAACGCTATTCGGGCGTTCTATTCCGTGGAAAAGAATACCCGATACCTAGCAGTCACTCTCGATAGTGGTTAACTTTGGGCTGCACATCAGAACAGTGCGCAACCGGTCTGCATTCGCACTCGGCGCCTTCATTCCTACTAAACGCGCGTAGTAAAATTATCCCTTAGTAATAATGTGAGAATCTACACGGTGCATCGGCCCAATAATGACGTATGCCGGTGTCGTTTTCGCACAACTGCGTCGAAAACGTCATAGGCTACAAGTCATTCAGACAAGTTCATTGGCGTAGGGCCACGGGAGCGCCGTGGTCATCACGCAACTTGGGCTGCCTACGATTTTCGCAGTACTAAAGTTGCGTCAAACGTTCTTCGACTCGGCAATAGCGCATTCAAACCCGCTCATTGTCTCTCTCTGCTGATATTCAACAACAGCACTAATAATAATAATATTTCACCTCGCGCGTAAACGTCGGCGTCCACGGGACGTGCTAGACGATCCGGACGACCCTACCACGGTCGCCGCCGCATCGGCGGCCGAAATACGAAATCACTAAATACACTCCACAACCGACAACCGAGATTCCGCCCCGCCGGCGGGGGCCATGTCGGTGTCCCTGTAAGGTTCGCACAGTCCCTATTCGCGTAACTGGCATGTGCCGGGCAGCTTTTCTCTCCAAACATATTTAGGCTACCAAGCCCCCCCGCAACGCCTAACCGAGTTCGAGTCCCATGGGACGCCCTTAGGCTCGTTGTGTAAATATTAAGGCTGAGAGCCATCTGCGCTCGCCACTTGCCCGGTGAAGCTGTAAAGGCCATCTGCGGCCAACAGTAGTCAGTTCGAAAAAAAAAGTATTTAGCTTCTTAAAATCACTCCGTATTATGCTTTATTACGTCCGCCTTAATAATAATTGATGTATAACATTATTCTTTTTTACCTCGACTTGTACGGCGTGTACGTTCCACTATTGTAATTTATTTATTTATTAAATACACGAAACAGCATTACAGTAAATACAATTATAACATGGAACATGGTGTGAAGGTTTTTGAGAATACTATAACGCCACAAACATGTGTATTTCAGCATGATTATCCTCAACAGTTGATACATAATTATGCATACATAAGTAAAGAAAATTGTGTTGAACTAAGTTAATAAAAGTAGACATAACTGCGTAACAAATTACATTAGAAAATGTGAATTTTATTCAATCCATACTAATATTATAAATGTGAAAGTATCTCTGTCTGTCTGTCTGTCTTTCTGTCTGTCTGTTTGTTACGCTTTCACGCCTAAATAGCTGAACGGATTTTATTGAAACTTGGTAAGTTGATAGAAGGTAACCTAGAATAGGTTTTAGGCTACTTTTTGTCCCGTTTTCACCCCCCACTTCCCTAAAATGGGGGTTGGAAGTTTGTATGGAACATTCCGCAATTTTTGTAGTACGACGATAAAATCTGGTATGCGAAAAATCGGATATGATACTTCCTCCCCTATCTTAAGGGTTTGGGTAGTATTTTTGAAAAAAAATGTTTTAATTTTTCGCAGTTTTGAAGTTAGAAAGCTAAAAATTGGTATGAGGGCTGTAAGTCACAAACAATAAATGTATCTTTTTTTTTCTGAAAAAAAGCCTTAAAAGAGAGGGGAAGGGGGATACCGGACTTTTTTCAGTATATATATCATATATATATAGTATTCCCCAACCTTTTAAGTTGGGGGAATACTTTGTATAGTGATATAAATATGATATATATATATATATTATATTATATAATAAAATATAATATATTATAATATTATATATATTATTATATATATTATATATAATATATATATATATTATAAATTGAATCCAAAAAATTTTAAAATTGGAGGGGGGTTTTTGTATGTATAGTGATATAATCTAAAATATAATATATCCAAAACTTCAAAGCAGGGCGGGAGATTTCTATGAATAGTGACATATATGAATGCTTATATATAATTTTTTTTTTTCGGAAATGGACCCAAAACCTTTAAGTTGGGTGTTATCACATTTACAAGGTAGAAAGCTAATATAAGTATGAGACTATTTGTCACAAATAATAAATCTGCATATTTAAGTTTTTGAAATCGGCCCTTGAAGCTTAAATAAGGGTAATTATATTTGACTTTTTCCAGTTTTAAGGTAAAAGCAAAAATTGGTATGCGAAGCGAATAAGAAGAAGAAGAAGCAATGTTGCAGTGTTAAAATTATTCTGTTTTCGTTACTGGAAGTGAGGCATGTTATCCGAATTTAAAGCGGGCGAAGCCGCGGCAAACTAGTTTTAATTCATAATTCTAATCATAGAGCTATAATGAGTGCGTGCGTTCTTTTTTTTTCTTGTACAAAAATTCAGTCACCTTACTTCTTTCGTTTACCAGAAATTAACCAACACAATAATATTTGATAATCAAAATATACTTGAAACAATTCATTAACGAATACAATGGAGACGGTTAGATCGTTTATATAAATAAGAGGGTTTCTTCACCTTAAGTACAATAGCTTTAATGTTGCCTTATATTACAATGTGTTGTATTGAAAATAGCAAACTTTTAATTACCAAGCCAGCCAACTAATAAGGGCTACTATTTACGGTACACCACCCATTCATACGCATACATTGTAATTAGTGAGAGCACATATTGTAATATTATATATCACACTCACACAATATTGAACTAATTTAGTAGTTTTAATAATAACATAGAATTTGTGAAATAAAAACTGTACTTGAGAAACACTACACCACGAGGACAGAAGATATTAAATATGGATTTTGTGACATTTTATAGCCGTTAAACCTGCACCCAGATCCAGCAAAACCAGAACCAGCACTCCAGATCGGAAGACTGGTCACAGTCACACAATAAGCATCACGCTCTATCCAATGTTTAATTGTTACGAAATTAAACGGTGTAAGAGCCACCTCCCCCGTGCGGTAGAAGGGGCAGCCCAAAAAGTTTGCTTGACGTCGTACAGAATGACATGCGTGTAATGGTGTAACAGTTTTGGATTGGATGCTGCAAGTTAAAGCGAAGATGTCGGAAAGCGACCTGGGCATAGGGGCGCAAGCTCCGAAAGTAACCGGGAATATCGCTGAGATGATGATGATAATATGATGTAAGATATTAAGATGTTTCTGGAAACCTCCATGACAGATTTGGCTAGGTAGACGAAATATTATAGAAAGTATTTAATATTTCGTTTGTATTATGATTATATCTATTTTAGAGATTAAAGGTCTTAATTATCTTAAGTACCTATATTTCCACACTTAACTCACTTTTATAACTCAGAGTGCAATACACTCCATTTTATATTAATACTATTATTATAAATATTCGTGACTTGAGAAAAGCTGTATAAAAGTTTATATCATAATGGCGACACGGTTTACGCATTAAGCACTCGGAACATTCAATTGTTTAAACCATATAAAATTTAACGGAAGATCCAAACTTACTTTTACCTTATTCATCAATATAATAAATATCCATACTATGAATATACACAGGCATTTACGAGTAATCCCAGAAGAATAATTGCTAAACGAGACTTACTTACATATTTTTAGTAAATACATCCAAAATACAATATAATGTTTATGCAAACAATTTTTGTGCTGTAAGGGATCGTACCCGAACCCTTGGTGTCGTAACGTCATCTCAACATAACATAACATATCTTAATATACTTGTACAAGTTTACAAAAACTAAACAAGTTCATGACTTTTACGTAAGATTAGTTATTACACATGAGTTCTTGTGACACCGCGCAAAGCGTACACTGTATGTACGTAAACACATAGGTCACGCCGACAGTCCACGACGCCGATAATCCCTTTAGTGGGTTAACGAACACCGCTGACTATGTTGCCAGGTCCCAATTTGTGGGGGACCCTGATTTTCAGAGTCAGGGGAAGCGTTCCGATTTGTACCGGGACGCTGATGTCCCGATTAATAAAAAGTTTTAAAAAAAAATATTTTAATTTTTACTAATTACTCATCAACACTGTCAAATTCGGAATGACAAACATCAGCGTCACATCACATTTTATTTTGTTACTGGCCCGATCTGCAACCTTAAATCCCGATATATTTTTGACCTCATGTACCGTTTTTAAACCAATCGACCTAACACACTACGCCTACGACAACTAGCTATTGCCTGTGGACTACTTGCAACGCTGTTGGAGTTTGTGTTTTGAAGTGTTTATTCTGATAGATGAGCACCCCTGATCCCAGCGACTGACTTAGTTGGGTGATGTAAGAGCTCCGTTTAAACTGGTTAAGTTTTAATTTTAACAACGTATGTTATCTGCCTGGATATATAAACGAAATAAGTATTCACAGATAATATACAAAAACATTTGGATATGTCTTAATTTAAGTCGTATTGTATTTTTGGAGGGTTATCTTTTTTCAAAATTATCATAACAAAAGATTTCTTATTCCACATATAACGATAACATTAAACATATCGTGGTGAGATATGTATAGGTTTTAAACAAACATATTGCTTATTGACATAAATATTTCTTACTTGTAATTACACATCAAAATCCAATGAATTCACCGTTATTCATATATATTTATTACAAATTGAAAACGAAATCATAAATACGAATTAATCACTGATGCATAAAGTAGTGTTAAAATAAAGCTCGTATTATTGCAATACACATTCTGATTCCAAATTCATAACTATCGTGTTAAGTCGAAATTAACTAAAATAATGTATGCATACAACGTAAATGTATTAATATCAAAAAGTTTTTAGACAACATAGGTACTAATTATCTGGATAGGATCAAATGTATTTTACTTTACAATATAAATAATGATAGAATCACCAAGAACACTGAAGAACTTGCAGATTTTTTTGTGTAACCAGTTACTCAGTAATAAACGTCCACTAAACATTGATGTCCTCAATCTGCGCCAAGTCGAGCGCGAAGCAAACACTGCGTACCATCCTTTACAGGATCATTTCGCCGCATTTCAGGCCCCGATTGAGAACCTTTGATAATACCAGAGCGCTGAAATTTCGTCATCTAGTAAGATATAATAACTTACTTTAAATCCAAAATTTAAGTCTGTAGGTCATTTAGTTCCGACGTTAAGCGAAAGCAAAGTTCGCATTTTCGACAGACACTCACTCACTCAGTCACTCACTCATGATCATCAAAATAGAACTAGTATTCCCATTAACTCAGAAAGCTGAAATTCGGCACAGAGTTAAGGTTTAATGGCTATATAAAGGGAAAACTATGAAAACTTCGAAATCGAGATCTGGAGTACCTGGTGACCCTGCTAAGATAACAAAATCATCAAAATAGAACTAGTACTTCCCATTAACTCACAGAGCTGAAATTTGGTACAGAGTCAGGTTAATGGTTACATAAAGGGAAAACTATAATAACTTGGATAATCGAAGATCTGGAGTACCTGTGACACTGCTTAGATAACAAAGAGCCAGCCAAACTATAAGAGATTGACATACCGCTTAAACAATATATATTTAACATGGTGGGCCGCTTCATCCGATGTCAAAAATCAGGGGCACGGTAGTGCCCGCCAAGTCGAGCGCGCTAGACCAATACAAACAGACATGTTGGTAAACACAAATATTTGTAGGTACTGCCCGGGGATCGAACCTGGAACCCTTGGTGTAGTAGCCGACGTTTCAACCATTACACTCAATGGGTCGTCTAATATTCCTTTCAAGTTTCTACAAAAAGAAGTAAATCCCACCAAAACATTCTGTAAAAAATCTAGCCAAGTCTCGATGGATGCTTGATTATCTCTCAATAGCCCATCGATTGTAGGCTTGATAAAGCACTAACGTATAAATAATGTTCAACGGCCAAGTCACACAACATCAACCATAATAATTAATTAATTGCAGGAAGGAACCTTAGACTTGGCACGTCTTTGTCTTGATTTCATTACTTTTTAGAGATAATCAAGCAGCTACATCGAGACTTGGTTAGATTTTTTACAGAATGTTTTTGGTGGGATTATAATTACTATTAGAAGAATTTATAATATGGATCCTACAGGACCAAAACCCCATATGGTTCTAAAAGTTTCCTGCTGGATATTTCTAACCCAATAAAGACATGAATGATAATTATACTAAAGATTTAAATCTAAGTCCGTACCTTGCAGAACTATTCTAACAATATCCATATGTTACAAAGGCTGTAACTATACATTTGTAACGTCAAACTGTGTGTTTTGAATTACATCACAAACATCACCTTTATTAGAATATGATACAAAAATATGCAGTCTTATATTCTTACATACACATTTTCAGTCTGTGACATCCTTACTTGTTACCCTTAAATTGGAAAGTCTTCATGCGCGACATCTAATGATGTCTGTGTCGTGACACGGCCCGGCATGCGCTAGTGAATGCTGTTCCTAACAAACAGTATTGCAATCATTTGTATCTAGATTTTATTTTGGGTTCAAATGTTTAAAATTAAAAAATATATATTATCTTTATTCATTTGTGAGGCCGAAATGATGATGAATGCTGACTCGTAAATTGATACTACTTTAATCATAACGTTACAGTTGCGATTCCTCATCATCATCCTCAGTTCATTATACTTCCCCACCGAGGGGCACGAACCTATAAACTATACGCTACCTGCTTGGTTAGATGCACTATATATTACTATTCATCAGTACTTCTCTAACATGGAGGAAAAACAGCACTCAAACACCTGTCAACCATAAACAGTGGCACAATTATGAGTTCTGTGTTTGCCCTTTTAAGAATAACAAGTGTGAAATGTAGGTATCATATTATATATTAAACGGAGTGTAAACACTAAGGTAAATATTTTATATTATTTTATCTTATATTATGACACACAACATAAAAAGGGAATGGGTACTACGACAACATCCTCAGAATACAGCATTAATCCCGAAATGTGGTCCTTACATTGTAGTTGCTATCTCGTGACATATGATATTTATATTTATGTCACAGCTCCCAGTAATTTCATCTGCCTCACCCTCCATGCTGAGATAGCTGGATTGTAACCATAACTATTATAACAGTGCAAATAGGTTAAATAAAAGTACGTGGGCTTCTTTATATAGATTTTATCAAGTTAAATACGTGGCAATTACAGTAAGCTGGTTACGTATGTCGAAATAACGACAGCCGTTGGAGCTAAGATCCTTTTGAGACTTCTCCTTGGCAATCGTAGCGGAACCCTTCGACTTGACGTATCTTTATCTTAAAAATGGTCTACCTAGAAAAGATCGCGTAAAGGAAAAGGATGCTGTGAATTTGAACCTTATGCTGAACTATTTCACACTTTTTTCAGAAAGTGTAGTTACACAGTAGCATGGTTAGCAGCTAGCACTTTGGGTTTATGATTGCGCACTTTAAAATTTTATTGCAATTTGCAGTCTTCAGATAGTTAATTACCCGTTATTTTATTCTTATTTAATATATAATATGTGAAGCCCCGGCAACAGTATTAGAAAGGTAGATGTGAAATCATTCATTCATGCATTACCATGCCGTGTAGGCCGGTTGATTCGATTTATTATGACTTCATATGTTTCTGTCTAGAGTAACGATTTACTATGATGTGTGACTATTTATAAAAAATGTTCAATAACATTATTATACAAAGCACAGACGGTCTTATTTTGTAACCTAATCCAGCTGTAGACTGCGGTAAGGCAAAGAAAAATGAACAAAATATAAAGTCCACCCTTCCATTACTTAAGCATTTGTTATAAATCTAGGATTCTAATTCCGCAGTTTCAATTATTCATAAGGCGACCAGGCGCACTGCAGGATACCATTTATACTTGAGACGTGACATTCTAGGCATCGGACATGTGAATGTTTTACATCATCATTCCTTCCTTAACACACGGGTACGATGGAATGTGTGTAACCCGAGGTTTATACGAGTCTAGTGTAGACTCGTATAAACCCTTAGATTATGTAAAATAAACACACATGGCAGTTTACCCTCGCAACGTTATCGTATGCAAATTCGCTTAAATACGAGTACGAGTAAAAAACAGATTAATTACTGGCACACACCTTTGTTACCAACGTATCACGGTCTTATTCTGGACATAGCTATTTTGCGTCAGATATAACGATCTTCCACCTTTTCATCTAACTTCTACCAGCAATGGACATAGAAATTTAATAGCAACAGAATCTTTGATTTGCCTTTTAGTAAACATTAAAAGAATCATTAATAATGTAAATATACACACGTCTAGAAAACAAAGATTAAGGCTAAAAGCCACCTGCGCTCCTTGCTTGCTCGGTGCAGACGTGAAGGCCATAAGCGGCTCAAAGCAGAACGTTCAGCCGAAAATAATTTATAAATATGAATAAAATTGGAGTGTCAGATTGTAATATTGAAATAACCATTTTTTTCATCATACATATCCATTTAATTATATACGGTACCACAGACGGTACGTAGACCAAAATTACTTTTTTATTATTTTGTCTGTTTGTCTATCTGTCTGTTTGTTCCGGGTAATCGCCGAAATGACTGGACCGGTTTCGGCGTGGCTTTTTTGGCAGGTAGCTGCAATAAAAGCCTAACAACTAAAACCTTACAACTTTAATATCAGAAATATTGACATTTACAAGTAATCCATAACACTGATATTTATTGAGTGCATATAACAAATGTATTTACTTATACTATTATTTATTATTAATATTATTGAATTTCGTACCTTTGTAAAATGTCGCCTTTGTAGAAAATGCTCTAAACCGATATTGCATTTAAGGTAAATTCTTGTTTGGTTATTCATTCGTTTTGTGTGCAATAAAACATTTATCTTTTTTGACATTCTTGAGAGAATGTATAATAATAAATAAATGAAATTAAGAATTAAAAAGATACAACGCCTATATCGTAATATTATGGACACACGTTTAACCCTTAATTTTTTTCTTTCTTTCACTCCAATATCCGACAACGCATTCCTCAGTAAGGTAGTGCGATTGTACATTGCGGTGCTTAAACAATAAGTACCAAAGTATGATTAACTTCGTTCTCTTATATTTTTATGGATTAAAAAGGTTCCCTTTTTGTCTACACAGATAATATTAATCGACAAGTAATAAAAAATACTGTTGGAAATTTTATACGCAAGGGGCGTTTAAATATATATATCGGAGTTTAAAATATATTAAAAATTAGGAGACGCAACTTTTCAAAACATTTTGGGGGAACCGTATTTTGTTGTGCAGAATTTGTGAGACCGCAATCTCTTGTGGCTTTGCAGAGTCGAAACTTTCTACTGATTGACTTCGAAATTGAAAACCTTTTCATCATTTAAGTGTACACGCAAACCAACCAAATATTATATTTAATAATGGAATTTGGTATCGAAATTTCAGGGTATTGGGACCTAAGTCCTTGTTGTGGTCTGCTGTTGAACAATGAACAACGAACTGCCACTCACACTAACGGGTAATAGTACAGAATCGTAAAAAAATATTACTAAAAGTGGACTTCATTTATTAACTTAACAGCTGAAATTATACTGGTAATTTCAGAACCCTGTATCTTTAAGAATCCTTGGATTTTACTATCGAGGTCATCTACTTTAAAGCTGGAATATTTTTAGGGTTCCGTAGCCAAATGGCAAAAAACGGAACCCTTATAGATTCATCAAATCTGTCTGTCTGTCCGTCCGTCCGAATATTACAACTTCTTTTTACTCAAACTTTGTGATTATATGTATTCTGTAAACCGCTTAATAGCGGTATAATAATTAAAACCTAATGGTTTTATTAAGAAACTTGTGAAAAAAAACAATATATTTTGGGGTTCCCCATACATTGAACTGAAACATTAAAAAAATTTTTTACATCGTAGCCCCCCGTGTGGGGTATAAATGTGTAGAGCTTGAAAAATGGTAAAGAGGTTTTTAAACTAATTTTCTTAAATTATATAGTTTGCGCAAAGTTGAAAAAATTGTGTCCCCCTCTCTAATTTATAAACTATGGGGTTGATAAAATCGAAAAAAATGTATGATGTACATCACCATAAAATCTAACAATGAAATTTAATTGAACGATTTCTGGTGAGTGTTTTTTTTATACGTCAAAAACGGTAAACCACTATTTTTCATATTAAAGCAGGAGTAGGTGCCTAAGTAAATAAAAATTACATTATTTAATTTATTTGCTGCTCAGGAACCCTCCACGGGTCTTCCGACTTCCGACTCGCGCTTGTTTTATTAGCCTCAAAAATCTGAAGTCGAATCAGCTATGATCAGCAATATTTTACCATTTTGCTTGAAATTCAGTTACCTACTGATCAGATGAAAATACCTCGATGCGGCGATCGTCATTTTTAATTTTTAGCGACTTTAATACTTAATATGAATTGTTAGCTATACAATGTATTATGTGAGTAAATATCTTGGTACGTTAATTATAGGACATCCTCCAGTCCCACGAATTGAGAAAGGTTGAAATACGAAAGTGAGGGTATGGATTTCATTTCTATAGGTTAAAGTACCGCTGTACTTAATACTCCTGCAAAGATTTTCATCATTAAAGGAATAAGGACATGCATTGACGTGGTGAGTAACGGCCCAATCTGGCCATAACTATGCTGTGCTAGAAGACCTGTGCCCTACGGTGGCACGTTATAGGCTGATGATGAAGGACAATTATGGAAACCTATCTACGATACGTATAGGAATTCTATTTACTATCCTTCGTAAATTGAAATTTCAAAGATGAAAGTGTTTATTACTAGGACACAATGATGTAAAAAAGTATGGATTCGTGATATGCTCACAAAACAATCGAAAAAGTGTTCCGAATGCAGTGACAGCACACATACACAATTTCGAATTTCGAACACATTTACCTAAACAAAAGAGTACAAACTGTACTCTCTTCGGCGGTTTGTTTTTGAGGCACGGATGGCGTATCTACCTTTATATATATACAGAATATCATTGCTAGGACAATTTAAACAAACCCATTGCACTCATAAAATATACTATCAAAGCTAGTAACTATCGAAAAGCTTTGAAATTTTAAAACTCGAACGTAAAAGTTATTAAAAACTTAACGGTATATCATTAAGGCTATTTTATTCGTCCTTATTATATTTTTAATCATATTAAACGACTACCGTCATACATTTCTAAAGTTGCATTTTTTTCCATAAAAAACATACTAGATTTCCAACAAATCAGTCTTTGTCAATCTAGTAACAAACAAAGAACTCTGCAATAAATAGGTACCTACCTACTTTGACAATCTTTGACGAAAACGTTGGAATTACTCCCAATCGTATTTCCCTTTGAAATTCTCAAACATCTCGCTAAAGAACAAACAACATTAGCATGATAAATCGGCACCTTCGTATTAAATCACGTGCCCAATTAATTTTCAACGTCACTCGTTATTCTCTTACCTCGTGAGTAATAATTTCATTAAGCCTCAACATCATTTCCAAAGTGTACAAGTCCGTAATTTTCACAAACCAATTTCACTTTAAACTTATCAAGCACACACCCACTCCAAACTAATAGTATATAATTTTTTTGCGTGGTTTTATTAACTATTGGTGTCACCAGGTAACTAATGTTTGTGTGTAAAGTGGTGAACGACGTAGTGCGGCCGGGAGCGCGATCGGCGACGCGTCAGACCTCCGGCACCGACTTCCAACACTGAGTATCCGCCCGCCCAAAAGAACCGAACCCTCACGGAGCACCCCGACCCCGCCCGAACGAAACCCGATTCATGAAACCCACCGATGAAGTGGTAAGTTTTTACGAGTGCCCGACCGGCGAGTGCGGTCGGGACAAATATAAAAGGATTGTTTGACACCCGTTTCTGATTATCTTCTTGTAGTCTATTACTACTGAATTCGATATAGATTTCAGAGCGTAAATGATTTGTACTTTTTATACGGCTTTGGCTAAGACAAAAAACTAATATCGTTACTTTATACTTGTTCCTCACAAAGATCTATACAGTAATCTCCCAGAAGCTCACAGATTTTAATAGTAAATTTATGCACCTCGTTTGTCAACTAAATTGCTAACTCATTTACAATTCCGTACTCACTACAACTACAGCTACAACTTCTACAAGGTACTCGATAAAAACCAACCTCGATGACTTTCACGGTAGGGAAGTCTCGGACCGTAACCCACCGCCTTTAGACTTCTAATGCATGTTGATGGACTGCTAGAGCCTCTTTCTTTATAAGGAAAGATCACAACGGTCTGGTAAGGTGGACTTCCTAAAAGTAAAGACGCGCCTTAGTCCACCCGGCTTCCCGTGTCCCTGATCAGAAAAATAGTGTACTTAATATGAAGTGCGATGGCGTTTTGATGGTTAAAGCTGTGCCTGCAAGCAGTTATTCTTTTTTTATTTCATAGGTAAGCAAACGTGCAGACGATATACCTGATGGTATAATTGACAAAAAAGTATAAACTTGTCTTGATTTTTTTAAGCATGGCTCTACCTCACTTATAACAGCAGTGACGGAAACCAATAGACTGTAGATTGTTAATACATTTTCTGCCAACACTGCTCTAAGCCCACCACCTGAAATGACAGGTATTAAATCCTTAAACCCAATAATTTTACTACTCGTAGTTGCTGTGATTTTTCCGAGTCTTAAAATTAAATAACAATCACACAGGAGTAACACTCGTATTTGCAGGACGATATCTGGCTCTGCGGTGAATATTTACCTAGGTTTTAGTATCAAGCCTACTAACTAATAAATTATTCATTTTAGATGAAGCCCTACTACAGTGAACCCTACCTGCTTTTTGTCAGGGCACAACGTGACATGACGGCAATTCACGTTTATTAGATACTAGCAGGTCAGTCTAAGCCTTAACATAATTGTTTTAATAATATGAGCCCAAGGCGACAGCTCGTCTCTCCTCATGACGTGCCCTACAGGATCCATATATACCTATATTGTAACTTCTATGTTACTTATGGAGTGCAATAAAGATATGAATTTGAATATGAACTGTGCCCCGCGTATTACCCGCGGTATAAGACATTCTCCCGCAGTTAAACGTAGCCTAAGTCACAGCTAACTTCATACCAAATGTTATTAAAATTGGTAATGTTGTACTGCCACAGCACTGTAGTGCAACAGTGTACATGCACTCCGCGTGGTACATTATTTAATATTTCTTAAATACATGTTTTTCTAAAATAAAAATAAATTCTTATTACCGTCAGCTACCTGTCAATTTAAAGTCCCGGTAAGATCGGTCTAGCCATTTCAGTGATTGGTTACCGTTTCTATATTTAAAATGAATATAGTAAAAAAACGGGTATTTTAAAATTACAAATATGCACTCTAATTTTATTTATACTAAAGGTCATTTCAGTATTCAGCATCACTCATCATTTACTTGATGGTAGACGCTATACTGAGTCGTCTAGGTAGGTACCACCGAGATGCCAGATATCATCCAACGAAATAAGAGTGCTATGCACTTTTGTGTTCGGAGATGACGACACAGTAGCTTGTGAAATTACCGGATATAAGAAACCTAACATCTGTGGTCTCGGGTGAGGGGCGTAATGCGGCAATGATAAAGAATAATAACTGTTTATCAGTTGTTGATCGTCTTCAATGCCGCTCTGTCATGGTCAGGCGTATCACTTACCACCAGGTGAGCGTCTTGACGATCCCGTTCATAACTTAAAAAAAACGCAGGGACACGCATACATCATGGCTGTGGGGTTTTGGGCCATAACCTACTAAGCGGGTGGGTTACGGCGTTGGTGGGTGCAAAGTAAACGACTACCATTCTTTTGCGAACACCCATCCGACGGTATACCATTGCAATAGCTGCTTGACATGTGCAATCGTCAACGGAACGTATAAGCCGCCATAGAACCCTTACATATTCAAATACGGAAACTATCACAGTCAAACTATAAATTAATCCACCGCAGCTAAATGAATACCTACGCAAAAAACGGAAATTCTTCGTCAAAATAAAGTATTTCGCCGACGTGTCAAAATGTTTTTTTAAATATAATGAATGAACAAAACCTCGCAAGCACTCGCACAAAATGAATCCAATTGTTATTAAGCGCTCATCGCGAGTGCCATTCGATCACATTAGCCAGTCGCTGGGCGAACACGCTCTGCACCGCTATGAGCGAACTGCAATAAAATCGGGATCAACTGTTACGAGTCCTCTTGTGAAAGTGTAACAATGGCATCAGAATGTTCTCTACCATTCTCCAAGCTTTATGCGAAACCGGCGCGCCGAAAAACTGCCGTTCGCATCGAGTAGGATACGTATTTTATTTTGTACTGCAAATTTTATTGTTCGCAATTGAAAACTTCACCGGAAAGCGAATCCAGTGCGTTACACACTACACACATAAATTGTGACAAAACTTTAAAAATATATATATAACTAAAACATAGGTATCGTAGTATAATGTAGAATAGAATTTGTTTATTACCCGCATTTTTTTTTACAAATGAATGTACATTTCTACGTACTTCCGCTTATTTACACGTGAAGAAAAGTACCGTAGTTTATTTATTGATTTACATTCCATAGAATTGAGTCAATTGAAAGATAAATTTAAACATATATATTTGAGTTAAATATTTTGCGAAGTTTTCAAGTCAAATTAAGCTTAAGGGGATAACGGAGATAAATATTTTTATTTCAACCTAGAACTTTGTGGGCGGAGCTACGTATGGAAATCATGTGTTTGATAATGGAAATGTGGATACTTGCAGGAATTAAATAAAATCGATGACTTGTGAGGGATTACTGTCCCGCAAACAATTAAGTAAGTCCAAAAGCGTGGTGCACTATTTCCGTGATCATGGTTGAGTGATTCGAGGGTCGTGTTTTGGAATCTCACGTGAACGCATAGAGAAATACACTTTGAGATTAATTTTATTCAAGAAATGAATGTAGAAGTGCAAAACATGATATTCTTTCACCAAAACGTCATAATATTGGTAAAATGTATGGTAGTAAGTGATTTTAATAGATCAGAAGAAGGACCTTTGTTCAACTGTCAAATGAAATTTGTTACCTTCCGATCTGGAGGGTGCAGATTGAAATACTACCTCGTACCAATCTCTTTTCGAATTTTCGAAATTATATGTACGTTCATCTGACGCTCTTGCTGTAAAGGGAAACATCGTGAGGAAACCTGCGAGCAGCACACGCCTGCGAAGACATTCAAAGGTTGTGCGTGAAGTCGGTCAATCCGCACTGGCCCCGCGTGGATGATTAAGGTCTAATCACCCTTTGCGAGTGAGCTCTTGCCCTTCTGTGAGGACATTATGGCTGTAGATTTTTGTATTGTGTCTAATTTATTTCAAACAGTCAAGTTTAATTTTCGAATAACCAGACTTTCTATGTAACTTAAAAGCCTTTTGAATTTTAAATTATGATCGCATTTTATACAATGAACTTCTTTCAAACATAATATTGAGCTGGCTGTAATAGCTTACTTACGATACGAGCGCTTGCAGCTTGACGTTTTCAAAAGTTGAGGACTTATTTTATTTTTTTTGCGTTACTTGACGCGTTTTATTCTCCTATATCATACCAAGAATAATTTCTTGTGACCGTAAAATATTATAAGATAAATATATGGGTAAATTTAAATTTAACGACACTCTGCTAACAATAATTTTGAATCACTGGCACACAATCGGTCACACATTTTATTTTTTCATTATTTTTGTTTACAACTATGGAAACATGATTGTTTACATAGTCAAAAGTAGTTTCTTTGTAACATCATCATCAGCCTTTAACGGCTCATTGCAGGGCGCAGGCCTTCCCATTCAGCATAGACATTTGGAGACTGGGCCATATCCCACCAGGCAGGCTCAATGACGAGTACCCACAGAGTAGTAATAATAAATAAATCTTTATCTGATGAAAAGATCTTACTATAAAAATTTACATTTTATAAAAGCACTGTCAATATCTAAAAATATCATTAAATTCGCTTGTGCTCAATAAAGAATATTGCAAGCTTCGAAGCTCCTCGGCACTGCAATATTCCATACAGCTCACGGGAAAGGTAAGTCTTTTCAAAGAGAACTGAAATGTGCTGAAAAGATATTACTATGCATGAACAGCGATAATACGCTGTTATAACCACATCATTACGATGTTATTAGTTGCGTGGATTGAATTGACATTTGGAAAGTTCAACATTCTCGTAAACTGATAGGTGTACTTATGAACGTAAACAATAATAATATAGTAGCAATAACTATGAAACGTTCGATGTAATAAGAGAGCTGCTGAATTTTGTATTTTTGAGCCGCGTTATACAGTACCCTCGGGAATAATAGGGATAATGACAATTAGATTCGAATCTACTGCCACTAGACAACAGCACATCACACTAATCTTAATCACACTACTTTAAATCACAATATCTAATATTTGTACTGTCTGAATTATACAAAAAGCATAACAGCTATGGTAGGAGCAATATTTATTTATTTTAGGACAGTTTACAAAACATACACTTATTACATTGACATTATACATACGTAAGCGATACTAACAAGTAGTGATGCCTTAATTACAAACTGCCACGACAAGCAAAGTTAAATTTTCGAATAACCAGACTTTCTATGTACAGAATTTAATGTAAATGACATACTTAAAAATACTAACCTAGAGTATAGGTTACAAGTGAGAACAACAATTCAGAATTATGCTAAGACATAATTAAGACTGCCCCTTAAGAATATTAATCAACGTTCTTTTGAACGTTGTGAAATTACTATTAATATCGAGATCGGACTTCTGAGCTAAAGTTATAAACTGGTTATATTATCTTTAAATTTGAACGATTAATCTACCAACTAGCGCGACAGTTTACAAACCGAATCCCCTAAAAAAATGTTCCAGCCACCAGACTTATTTTAACATTACCAGGCAGGTCTGCAAAAATGTATATAAAAAATAACTTCATATCCCAAAATATACACCGTAAAATATTCCGTGAAAATGCTAGATGAAGTGCTACAGCCATCGGAAAGTCGGTTGCAGCAGACACTCCCGTTAGAATTGCGCTAACGAACCGCTCACCGATGACCATTACCGTGCCGGATCACTAGTACACGCACTGCCTTTGAATGGGACACCCTCTATAATTTTCCGGGTTTACGTGATGTCTCACATAGTAGTCTGACAGCCTGGTAGTTGCTTACTCCGCTGATTCAATGAAGGCAAATTGTGGCTTTGGATTTGTACAATATCCTGTCGGACAAAGTCCTGTACACTTAGCAATGAAATTTTTTAAGTATTCGGACGAAGATAATTAATTAAATTCTACATAATAGCCTATGAGCGGAAAGAAATGATGGTTTGCCTACCTTTCAACTTGTTAAAAAATAATTCATAACAATTGTAAAAATATCTGCTAATAGAATTAATAAACTTTGGTTAAAAAAAGACTTTTATAAAACCTTTTAATTATAAATCACTGACCTTAAACCTGTGTAAAAGATACATTTTTTTTTCCTCAAAAATTGCACCACACTCCATGACGAACAAGTCAGTATTGACTTAAGATACTTGCTTCACACATTTAACTTTAAAGAAGCTTCCTAACTGCGAAACGAGCAACAAATTAGGCCGCTTCTTCGCATTGATTCAAATCATGTCCGGCTTAAGGAGCCATTCGCATTTTATATGCACCGGAACTTATAACGGTATAAGCCTTATACCGTTCCTTATACTATAAGGTAATACATGGTATCTATATTACTTATACCGTTTTTCGTTTGTTACCTTGAAAAAAATAATACGGTTGTCTTTTGTTTTCTTTATTGTTTTTATGTTAAATACCTACTCTCGTTTACATCGAATGTTTTTAAGTACGCACTACAGTAATTTACACAACTTTGCTTATAAATAACCACTTGTTATAATATATCAGTAACAGACTGGACTGTGCATAAAATACGATACACAAAAACCTCTGGAAACTCTGACAACGCTGTTGTTTTAGCAGGTGCAGTTTGACTGGCTATTTGCATAGGTTTCGGGGTGTACGCATTTAAATTATAGATGCCAGTGGAAAGTTGGGCTCGTATTCTAAAAGCACTTAGTCCAACCAAATGAGAATAGGATCCTGCTTTATATGTCCAACTAACTAGCAACTTTTGGCAGCCACTTGTAGTGTCAGTTTTCAAATAAACTGAATACCACTTATTTTATGTACTTTTTTAATAGCCTTGAACCGTTCTTGCCGGTCTATATGGGCAAATAAATACAAATAAGGACAGATAAGTAGCACTTTTACACAAAATCACTTTAATGAAAATCTTTATAATAAGTACCCATAATTCAATCCTATAAATTTTTCAATTTATATTTATTTGGTATACTTATAAAATATAAAATCTTTTTAAATATGTGATAATATATAATAACCAAATGACGTATATAACCAATGCAAATCATCTGAAATTAACTGGTCACGCTTTTTGTGTTGACAAAAATAATAAAAATCTGAATATAAATATAAAAATATTAGCATCGCGTTTTACCACTCCTCGTATTGGTGTGTAGTTAATTATATTTCTAACACCCAATTTTGAGAATTGAAGTCAACCCGGCCGCTGATGTACATCCTGCTTGATAAGGGTAAACCCTCAGTGATTAATTATTAGTCATTGGTAGATTCCAAAATAACCATTGTCAGTAGTAAAGAACAATAAGGTAATAAACACATACATAGTTTGTACTTTATTTAACAAAAACGTCACTAACAGCTACGTCAATAACATAACCCTGCCGACTTCACAGTATGGCACGGGCGACCCTTAAACTGAGTTTTGTATACTGACAGATCCCTAATTACGATACATGTCACCCGGCGGCCATTCTATTCAGAAGTTGCCCTATTCAAAACTCACGGTTTTCTTTCTAAACTTTTAATATGTAGCTTTCGTTTGGCTGAAAATCCTATATGAAATTTATTCCACACTAACATCAATATTGAAAGAATCTTCCCCTCGGAACTTATTTAAATAAGTTAGCCGAAAAATATTCATAGCGGTGTTAGTGCTTGTATTTTTCATATGTTGCGCCATGATTCCAGGCACAACAGATTTTTTTTGTATATTTGATTGATATATCCGTCAGGGGCGGTTAAAGGGTTCATTAAACTCAGTACATTTTAATGCTGGACACAGTGCCTCTTTTAATAAAAGATAGGTCAATATATTAACACTTTATTGCTCACAGTTATATGAAGGGTTAACAAACAGAAAATTCAACACGTGAGTGAGCTAAGGCGGCTTTATCGCTACAAGCAAGCTCTTCCAGGATAAAGTACAAATGAAAGAAAGAAGAAGGCTGTGGTATGATTCCCTGAGGAGACCGGGAAGACTAATCTGCTTTTGGAGTGAGGTGGGCTGGCTGGAGTGACCAGAAGGCCGCCATGGCTCACGCACAATGGTCCACTGCACAGACTAAGTGCGGAAACTTAACCCCCTAACATAGATAGAAGGTTGTGGACATTTAATTTCTAATAAACAATTATTTAAATTAAAATATTTTTTTCACTTGAAACACAAAAATAATCTTGATAACTTAAAGGACATTCTTATTTTAGTTTCAAACGCTAGATAACATAGCAGAAAACCAGCCCAGCAAATTCTGAGTACATACTGTGTCGTAAAATTATTGTTGTCCGGTACGTATAAACTAGCAGCTTCGTTTAAACCCAAAACTAAAATCGGAATCCCTACTAACAATAAGCTCGAGTCCTACTAGGTGAATAACCAGCGCAAACAAATTTGAAGGTATACATGTGAGTTTTTGATTGTAAATCTTTACGTATAGACTTTATAAATGACGTGTTCTATTGCTTTGATAAATTCAAACCTTCATCACCATTCAAATAATATTAATAAGTCACAGGATGTAACATTTCAAACTGTGTCCAATTGCTTCTACAATACAAAATAAGCCAGTTAATCGCTTAATGAGGTAGGTACCTCTTTAAACACGAAGGATGCTTGTAATATTGTATAATTCAAAAGGTAGACAGACACCTTTTAACGCAGAGTATCTTATATCATTATAATTTCCTTAAGGGCAAATGGGGAATTTTGAATGGCTTCTTCAAAGCCCGGATTTACAATATAAAATTATACCTAAGTCTGTTGGAATCCATCCACACGCGAGATGCCGTTTTAATTGTGTTTACTGAGACTTAGTTACCAAACATTGAGCTACTTAATGCCGGGATAGCGGGACGGAAAGACTTTGATTAATTCTTTGAAGAACATACTGGAATCTTTTAAGCGAATAAATGTGGCCAGGATATAATTTACCTTAATCTTTTATATTATGCTGCTGTTTTGATTTTCGTTTATTAAAATCTTTAGCTATTTCACAATTTATGTCATAAACCTCCATATTATTTTTTGTAAATCAAACTCTTCTTCTAATATTTATATTATACCAAGAAAACGACCTTCGTCGTATCGCTTCAATTTCAAAGTACTCCCCTGACTCCAGCTAGTATCGGTATTCTTGGCGTCACAAATCGAGTGACGTCCAGTTCCGCGGTCATTTGGAAGAAAAGGCTAAGTTGGCATCTATGAAACTCGGTGTGCTCAACAGATCGCAGCGGTATTTCATGTCAAGTCATCGTTTGCAACTTTATAAGGTGCAAGTTCGGCCCCATATGGAATACTGCTCCCATCTTTGGGCGGGGGCGCTGCAATACCAACTTCTTCCTCTTGACCGCATCCAACAGAGAGCGGCTCAAATCGTCGACGACATAGATCTTACTGACTAGCTGAACCTTTTGAGTTTGTGTAGAGATCTGGCATCACTTTGCATTCTCTACCGCTTATATATTCTCTACGTTATATGTATCACGGGAGTGTTCCGATGTGTTATCGGCTTGTTCCTGCGGCTGAATTCCACCACCGTAATCTCGGAGGACCTCCAAATTTCATCTTCACCACCTGTGTGATTGGAGGTCTTCCAAAGTTCGTTTCTGTCGTCATTTTTTTGCCACGTACTATAAAACTTTGGAATCAACTTTCCAGAGTTATACGACCTGGCGTCGTCAAAAAAAGAGCGTACACACTTTTGAAGGGCCGACAACGCATTTTTGGGACCTGAGGTCTTGCAAATATTCATGGGAGTCGGTGTCACTTACCATGAGGTGAACCGTATACTCGTATGCCTCCTGTTTAATAAATATAAAAATAACAAAAGTTTAATAATACGTTAATAAGTGAGATAACTTACTACCGCTAATCAGTTTTTTACCGGCACTGGATAAACTTTCCTCTAAAGTCAGCTTTTATCATCCCTTTAAGTGCGTGACGATGACTAAAGCTCGTTATCTAAACGACTACGCATTATGTTAAAAGGCTACGATTTTCTTGGTATTAAAATAAGGTTGGTTGCCTTAGTTTGCCATTCAAGTATATCCTTAAAAATACAAAATTATTTATTAGTTCTCGAAAATACGGGTTTACTTAGTATTTAGGTACTTAGTGTGTGTTAATATAACGTAAGTATTTTATTATTATAATAAAGATTAACTGATTTTTGTAATTATAAATTGTAATTTGTCAACCGACTCGTTATAAGGGTTGAGAGGTAGTACACTAAATTTCTCGGATACAATCCCAGTGCAATACAACGGTAGGGGCTAGATAATACAGATAAAAGGGAAGTAGGGGGTTTTCTGTGTTTAATAATATGTATGTTTTGAAAATTCTTTAATCGTGTGTTTACCCATTATATGCGCAACCTCTATCTATTTTATTTGGGCTTTATGATGCTGTGTTAATGTCTATGTGTTTACTGTTTTCTAGGTGGATACAAAAAATGGAATAAAATTATTATGAAGCTTTTAAAAATCTATCAATTTTTTGTTGACGCTAAAAATATTAGATCTTTTTATAATCAGTCTAGATCTGATATACAACACCTCGTCATAGCCTAAGGAGTGATAATTTCTATCTTTCAGATCGTAAATCTCTGAATAGAATTGCCAACTTAGATCGGCGAAATTGTACTCCGAACCACAAACTATTCTTATATATAGCTACTAAATCTATCTTTAAATAGATACCACTAAGTATTATAGATACCACTAAGTATGGGTATTATTGGAATGATATAGTGTCACCGCATGTCGCAACACTATGTTATGGTAGATTACTAGTTATGTATGTCACCCACGGCATTCATCCAACTCATTAATTCGATACATTTGATTTGAACTATGGGAACTGAACAGCAAATATACAAACGTTGATCAAATTTTGAAAAATATATAGGTACAGAAAAATCGTACCTTTGTATTACACTAGGATCGAACCCAGGACGTAAACAAACTTTTCAATCCCTACAATAAAACGATTGTACAATTTTAATTTACTATTCCAAAAAAAAATGTGTATCTCTATTACAATAATAAGCACTCAAGTGCTAATATATTGCGTAGGAATATATCAGAGATACTAATATGCAATGTTAGCATTATCCTAATTCGACGCAATATGCAATTAGTACCAGTTTAGCATAGCAGCAATTAGGCTTTGTTTAATTACTGGTTCAATTAATTTTATTATAAATACGAGTATGTCTGGATTGGATTATTAAGAGATAAATAAAATATTTTATTTTGCTTAGTCTGATCGGCTCTGCGGTGCATTTAATTGTGTTAATACTTTATAATAATATCCTTCATACGATGGTTTACTGTCATTAATTTTCATTGCTGTTATGATTGTAGAAATGAAACAAGTTCGGAATCTTATGCTTAGTAAACTTAGATAAACAATAAACTAACTGTTTATCTAAGTTAGTAAACCATAGTGTGTTTACCGCCTGCTCAGCGTGGTGACTACGGGCATTTACCCCTCATGAGTAGCGCCAACCAGAATCGGCCCCCAGTTCCCGGCAGCCCCACTATTCCCGACCACGGCAGCGGTCGCGGTCACGGTGGGGCGGGGGGTGCGAAGAATCCCCGGGTTACGAAAGGCTGCCTCAAAAAACTGATTGGCTACGTATAATGGACGCACGATACGGCTGGACCATCACCTCTCCGAATTGGAAGAAGAGCTAAGTCATATTAACTGGAGCACACTGGGGTTATCTGAAATCCGAAGAGAGAGGGAGGACACGATGACCCTGGACTCCGGACACTTGCTCTACTTCCGAGAAGGTGATAGGGTTTCCCAGGTGGTGTCGGTTTTCTGTTCACAAGTCCCTTGTCAGCAACGTTGTGGAAATCAGTAGTGTGTCGAACCGGGTAGCGTACCTTGTACTTAAACTCACCGGTACTCCCTGAAGGTGGTACAGGTATATGCGCCGACCTCGTCACACTCTGACGAAGAGGTTGAAGCCGTGTATGAGGATATCTCCAGAGCCATACATGGCACAACTTCGACCTTCTACAATGTTGTTATGGGGGACTTCAACGCTAAAGTGGGAGTACAAGAACGCGGCGAATCGAAAATCGGACTTCATGGATTGGGGCGCAGGAATCACAGGGGGCAGATGCTGGTCAACTTCCTCGAAATGGAGGGGCTCTTCTTGATGAATTCTTTCTTTAAGAAGAAGCCTCAGAGAAGATGGACCTGGCAGAGCCCGAACACTGTGACAAGGAACGAGATAGATTTTATTATGGCGGATAAGCGACATATATTTAAAGATGTCTCAGTGGTCAACAGGTTTAAAACCGGTAGTGATCACCGACTTGTCCGAGGCACTTTGAATATATGTTTTCAGGCTGAACGGTCTCGCTTAATAAAATCTACTCTCAGACCTACGCCGCTCCAAATACACTATGGGTCCGAACAGTTCCAATTGGAACTTCAAAATCGATTCGACTCGCTGGAAACCACTGGCGACGTGGACGAGATAACCGACAACGTGGTGAAGGCGGTGTGTACACTGGGTCGCAGGCATTTCCCGCCGATGAAACGAGCTAAGTCGTCCAAACTTTCTCCCGAAACCCTGGATTTGATGAGGCTGAGACGCGAGATGCCATCTGCTGCTGTTGCTTCGCCGGAATATCAGGCTCTCTCCAAGCGGATACGAAAACTCGTTCGCAGGGACCTCCGCTGTTTCAATACAAGGTTCATTAAGGACCTTATTGAACAGAACAGGGGCCCAAAGTTTTCCAAAAACCACTTGGAAGAGCCATCTGGTTAAGCTTAAGACAGCATGGGCAATTACTCGACTCGCCCACAGATCCTGGAAGAGGTTGAGAAATTCTATGGACGACTGTATTCATCGAGCGCTCATCAGCCACAGACCGAGGACACCGAAGATCCACGTGCCCCACTAAGGCGCCATTATACGCAGGATATCCCGGATGTTGACGTTAGCGAGATTAGTGCAGCACTGGAGCAACTTAGGAATGGGAGGCCCCGGGGATGACGGTATTACGACAGAGCTCCTAAAAGCCGGTGGACAGCCCAGGGCATTAGTTGAGCTCTTTAATGCCGTCATCACCAAGGAACTACACCAGAGGCGTGGTCCAGAAGCGTTGTCGTCTTATTCTTCAAGAAGGGTGACAAAACTCTCTTGAAGAATTACAGACCGATAGCGCTTCTGAGCCACGTCTATAAGTTGTTTTCCAGAGTTGTAGCGAACCGTCTCGCCATTAAACTTGACGAATTCCAACCACCGGAGCAGGCTGGGTTTCGAAAAGGCTACAGCACCGTGGACCACATCCATACTGTTCGGCAGCTTATACAGAAGACCGAAGAGTATAACCAGCCGCTGTGTATGGCATTTGTGGACTACGAGAAAGCCTTCGACTCCATCGAAACCTGGGCTGTTCTGGAGGCTCTGCAGCGATGCGGTATCGACTGGCGATATATCGAGGTGATGAAGTGTCTCTCCAACGCAGCGACGATGACCGTTCAGATCCAAGACCAGCGGACAAGACCCATCCAATTGCGTCGTGGTGTGAGACAGGGGGATGTAATATCCCCGAAACTGTTCACAAACGCATTGGAGGATGTCTTCAAGACCCTGGACTGGTCTGAACGAGGCGTCAACGTCAATGGAGAGTATATTTCTCATCTTCGTTTTGCTGACGATATCGTCATCGTGGCAGAGTCATCGGAAGAGCTTGCGGAGATGCTGAACAGCCTTAATGAATCTTCCCGACGAGTTGGGCTTGGCATGAATTTGGACAAGACGAAAGTCATGTTCAACAGTCGTGTCATGCCACAACCGATATGCGTCGATGGCGTCCGTCTCGAGGTTGTGCAGGAGTATATCTACCTGGGCCAAACCATCCAACTTGGCCGGCATAACTTCGAGAGGAGGCTAGTAGGAGGATTCAGTTGGGCTGGGCGGCATTCGGTAAGCTACGTCATGTCTTAACGTCAACTATTCCGCAATGCTTAAAGACGAAAGTCTTTGAGCAATGCGTCCTACCCGTGCTAACATACGCAGCTGAGACATGGACACTGACTGCGGGATTGGTTCACAAGTTCAAAGTCACTCAACGCGCAATGGAGCGAGCTATGCTTGGAGTCTCTCTTAGGGATAAGATCAGAAATGATTAAATCCGTAAGAGAACTAAAGTTACCGACATAGCCCGGATCAGCAAGTTGAAGTGGCAGTGGGCTGGTCACGTATGTCGTAGAACCGATGGCTGTTGGAGCAGACGAGTTCTGGAGTGGAGACCGCGTCTTGGCAAGCGTAGCGTAGGACGCCCTCCGGCCCGATGGACCGACGACTTGCGGAAGGTCGCTGGTGGGAGCTGGATGAGAAAAGCGGAGGACCGGGATATCTGGCGCAAAATGGGGGAGACCTATGTCCAGCAGTGGACTGCGAAAGGTTGAAGAGAGTGTGTTTATACCTTTGCATTAGTTTAATTTTTTTTTACTGCAACAAACAAAAATATATGAAGTATTTATTTATGTGTATCTAAGAGCCAAATTTGCAGAGCAAAAATGCAGATCACAGTCTTTCTAATGCAACGCGACTATGGGGGGTGACTGTGCCGTAACCCACCATGGATACCCAATGTGGATTGACCGGTATTTTTTTTATGTCAGAAGTGAACGTGACGATCTGTGCGCTCACCTGAGACCTGGCTCACCATGGCAGATGCAGTGTTGAAGAAAATTAATAACAGTAGGTAGATATTATTTTCCGTGAACACTGCCCTGCGCCCGTCACCCAAACGACAGATGGTGGGTCTTTTATACCCAGTAATTGTACTTGCTACACTATCCTTGTACTGAAACACAGAAGTGCAAAGCACTCCTTTTTTACGGAACGATATCTAATACTGCTGTAATCTAGTACATACGCGCACCGCTCCACAGGCTTGCTCATACTTACAATTCCTTTTTCATGGACTTAGATATATTTGCTGACCGGGAAACTGTTTTAAAGGGGAAGGCTATTGGTTAATAACTTAACAGCATAAGATTTGAACCGATTGAATGTTATATGTTGAAAATGCTAATTATCATTATAGGTATAAACGAGTAACACTATCAATAAGTCGTGGATAATGGTGTGGGTGTCACAATAAATAATTTTGTAACTTACTCTAATTATAAGGACAGATTGTGATGCTGTTTATTATCCCAAATAAATAAAATAAAATAAAATCTAGTACATACTACCACAACCTAGACGAATTAAAACTGAACTGTCCAAATCGAACTAAAAGACCCCGGGAACGCGTCCATATAGGTATTATTTCAAGGTAGCGGTACCGTAATGTAGCCAAAACTAAAATAACTGATAAAACAAGTTTCAACATATCTGATTACACAAATACCAACACAAATGTTGAAACCCTTAAATAAGATTCAAATCTCTAAAGTTAACATTTAAATGAACGGAAACTTGGGCTACGTCAGTCCTTTTAGCGTACTTAGTTTTAGTTGTGTAAAAGGAGCGGATAACTAAAGTTAAACATAAACCAAATTGTACCCACCTAAACAAACTCAGAATCGATCTCCTTTAAAGCCCTGTTCAATAAATGCAGGCACTTGGCCCTCTTTGATTATGAAAAAGGTGAAGAGAGGTGCTAAGGGGCAAAAAGGTGGAGAGCCAAGCGAAAAGGGTGTGTACTGGGGGAAATTGTGTAAAAGCACCCTTGAGTGAATCTCGACCTCGGAGTGCGTTTATATTGTGACGGGGAAGTATGTCCACTGGTCGATGCTTATAACATTAGAGACTTATTGGTAGAGCTATGAAACTACTTTAGAAATATCAATGACGAGTAGGTAGGATCGCTTAAAGTAGATTTCTGAAGCCTGGAACTACCTAAATGTCACATGTCCATTTCAAAATGTAGGTATTGTTTACTGGGAAGTAGTTGTAGAGAAACAAGTTTTGTTATTTTAATAAAACCTCATATATAAATTTGCATGTCTAGGACATCTTGCCCGTTATTAGGTCAAATACCCGTAATAACATAGTAAACAACCTTTATGTGGTAAAGTTTTAATGATCTAGGATACCCATAGTGCGAGTTCCCTTTATACCCATACATCCAAGTTGAAGTGATAGTAAGTTGGGTATGTCTTTTGCAAGCCGCAGGCCGTTGGAGCTGACGAGTAAACACATAAGAGGAAACGATATTTTGGCAAGCACATCAGTCCCAGACCTATGTCCAGCACAGTGGTCTGCTCTACTAAAGATTGAAGATTTTCCGACAAGACATTTTTAAAATGCAATTAAATTTACACAGTTAAGGTAAAATCGCAGAATGGTAATGGTGCTTTGCATTATCTACTCTCGTAAGGTAAACCTATTGTCCTAGCCACGCTAGTATTTTGACGCTAACGAGTAAGCAATACATTAAAATATACAATAAAGTACGAGTAAATACTAATTATTCTATTACATGTATTATACTTATATGTACAAATAAAATTGGAGTATCTGTTCGTAATATCGAAATAACCATTTTTTTCTTCACACATATTCATACGCCAAAATAACAATTTTTAAAATGTTTGTCTGTTAGTCTGTCCGTCTGTCTATTTGTTCCGGGTAATCTATGAAACGGCTGATTTGGGCAGACTTTTTTTGGCAGGTAGGTGATGTCATAAGGGAAAACATAGGCTACTTCTTTTTTAGAAAATACTTTTCATTTAAGAATAATAAAGTAATATATTACCGCGCGACGGAGCTGCGCTTTTTAGTTTAAGTTTTACTGCGGGAAAATATCTTATAACGCGGGTAATGCCGCAAACAGCTAGTATATTATAATAATGTATAATATATTTTATTGTATAATATAAAACAACAGAATAATTTTAAATAATGCGTTCCTACCACTTTACTGTTGAGAATGTTTGAGAAAATTGTAATTGTATATACGAGCGAGAGAGTCACCTGATTGAAAGTGATTATCTCCGCCCATGACGGAGACACCAGAAGTGTCACCGGTGCGTTGTTTGCATTATAGGAAGAAATACACTCTTTTCTTGAAGGTTCTAATGTCATCTTTTTCAGGCATTACTGTTGCTGGGAAGTTGTTCCATAAAAGCAATGTGCGCGGTAAAAAGTTGCGCATTAATAAATCGAACGGTAGTGGAACGCCAACCATCAAGATGATGAGGATGAAATTTCATCTTATGGCGAGTAGTTTGATGATGGAATGCAGCAGTAGGTATAAGATCGAACAATTCTTTGGAACACTATATAAACGGTAAAAAAACACAACGACTTGCAACGTCTCTGCGTTAAGCCAAAAAGTCAAGACATACGTTGATTATTTGGATTTGATCATTGAGAACGAGTAATCGTTTTTGAATTTGATACTTCTTTACTTTTAAATTTCAGGAGAACAATAGGCCCAAAATCAAATGCAGGCTCCATATAAAAAATGAATGCATGCGAAAACAGGACGGCGCGGAATTTATTGTACACGATGTAAGCATTTTTGCATTTGAAATATGCATCGCTTTAAATTACTTTGTCGCTTCGATGTTCTTTTTTGTTTTAAATTGTTATTTTACAGTATTTTACAAAAAAAATATCGACAAACGCAACAAAAAATAATTGTTTTTCCAGCATAGCTAATAAGGCTGAACTAAATAACAAAACTTGGGTCGTTGCCGTAATCCGCAGCCTGCAGCTGATATTACCTTCCCACTACCAACCTAGATGCAGGTTCAAAAATTAAAGAGATAAAACCATATTAGGCGGTAATGTATATAGTGATCTCATAGAATATGTACTTTCAAGGCATGCTTAATATAAACAGTGTTATCATTATGTCCAAATATCCAAACTATAATATACATAGATGAGTGTGGGAGAGCAATACTTCGGCACGAAGAGTGATACCTCGGCCTCACACCATCAAGCAGCAAACCTGACAGCGATAGGTGTATCAAAGACTACAAAGCTAAAAAGAAATATTTCGTTCAATTAATTACAACGCTATTTAGAAAGAACGAAGGTTTTTTTTTCTTACAGCGCTATCAAGTGTGTTGGCGTCATACCCATAACGAAATAGGCACTTTTCATTTTATAACCTAGTCGTCTTGCATGAGTTCAATTTATCGGATCGTCGAGTGAAGTCTTATTGAACATTTTTATCATTCCTTTAAATGAGGGGCAAATTTCGAGAAAAACATTTAGCTGACATTTCTTTTAGTTTACGCGAAAACGTTACAGCTACCTTAATTTTAATGAAACCTAAAAATTTCATAATTTTGCCATATTATGTCAAATCGGGCTTTACTCAGCGGCCCGACTATAGGCGCCTATTCCTTTATGTAGCTCCGGACTAATTATGAGCTTCTTAAAAACATCCATAGGCAATTCAGTGTTGAAAGATCGATATGTAAGGTAACAAGCTCACGTCACAGCTGTCGAATCAGTTCGTACTAAATTGGAACTGTCGTTATTCTTATCGCGACATGCGACTCATTCAAGAGATATTACCGCACCGTAACGATCCAACTTCCATGATAATAACAGTCTATAATATGCGCATTAGGACTAATTTTATCAGCATTACTATTTCGAAGAAAATCACAGTTTTCACCAATTTGTCACGCGATACATATTTGGGATAAATAACCATAAGTGAAACAGGGCCATGGCTCCAAATATTATGTGGTCCGGAAAATAGGATTATCGAATACAATTGATTTGTTATGAAGATACCGGAATCAACAGTTTGTTTACCTGATTGGTAAGTACTCCAGCCGTGTTAATGCATTATTTATCGAATCTTATAACTACAGACACACTTACAATAGAACAATCACAAAGTAGGCTAAAGTTGACCCTGCTTGCAGCAAAATAAATCTTCTTTTTGTAAAACCCTTTCCATATGAAGCCTCAATTTCTAAAATCCGTACAAATTTCAACACAGTACATTTCACACAAATTCGCGCGAACGACGTTTTCAATAAAATAATGATATAACTGCTAGGTTAGGAGCGTCGGTGGCTTATTGGTGTGGCCTTCCGATCTGGAGGGTGCAAGTTCAAATCCCGCCACGCACTAATGTCTAAAAATTTTCGACATTATATGTAGGTTTATCCGACGCTCTTACGGCGAAGGTAACATCGTGAAGGAACCTGCGCTCGCCTATGAAGAGATTCAAAGGTATGCGTAAAGTCGGTCAATCCGCACTGGGCCCGCGTGGACTTCTAAGGCCTATAAGGGTCATCATGTCTCGTGCCCATCGGTTGGGACGTATCATGAGCTGACGATGATGAAGATGATAATTTCTAAGTATATAAGTGTACAGTGTATAGTAGTGAAAACTATTAATGAATACGCGTCTGTGTTTGTTCTACTGCACTTTATGAATTTAAATATAGTACTTAGATACAATAACACATTTATTGATAAGTACTCACATTTACCAAATTATTTTCAAAGCTTTAAAACATCTATTGCGAATTAGGTACATGGGCTCTGTAAAAGATTCCACAAAAAATGCCCTAGTTAACCAACATTTCTTTCACGGAAACGTGTAGCATATAAAGGTAGGATTTCTTACATGTAGGTTTTTCTTACTTATGAAGAACTATTGTTACACTGAAAATCCTTACTCATATTTTTGTGATAGGTACTCAATCTATTCATGACTTGAATTTATGTACAAATTTTTTAAATAATATTAAAATTCAGTGTTTGATACATCAACCGATATATTAATTTAAACAATTAAATTATTTTTTATCCATTTGATCAGCATCTTCCTTTTCTTGCTTCATAAACATCTGAAAACAACAAAAAATAGTACTTATAGAATACATTTGTAATTATTAACATCGGACTTGGATAAATTCTACACAGTATCTATCTTTAGAATCTAGGTTATCCTAGTTGACTTTTTCGATGTCATAGTTATCTTCTAATTCCTTTTTCTTGCTTTACAAAATTACGGTCTTACAATTTTATCTATCGGTTATACGATTATAGCGATGCATATCCATAAGACTGTAGGTTTCTCGGGAAGTTTCCGCTACTAGGCGACTAAATGCTGGAAAAACGTTCCTCCTCCAATACGAGCCGCAGTTTCGAAATATATATTCAAAAAGCAGATAAAAAATGCTCTATTAGAATTGCAAAGAACAGCGTTTTTTTTTTTCGAACTGACTACTGCTGTTGGCCGCAGATGGCCTTTACAGCTTCACCGGGCAAGTGGCGAGCGCAGATGGCTCTCAGCCTTAATATTTACACAACGAGCCTAGGGAAGCGGCCCGGCACATGCCGGTTACGCGAATAGGGACTGTGCGAACCTACAGGGACACGCGAGCGATGGCCCCGGCGGGGCGGAATCTCGGTTGTCGGTTGTAGAGGTAATTTCAGTGATTTAGCTATTTGGCGCCGATGCGGCGGCGACCGTGGTAGGGTCGTCCGGATCGTCTAGCACGTCCCGTGGACGCCGTTTACGCCGCGAGGTGAAATATTATTATTATTAGCTGCTGTTGTAGAATAATCAGCAGAGGAGACAATGAGCGGGTTTGAATGCGCTATTGCCGAGTCGAAGAAGCGGCAAAGAATAGCGTGCGTCCCCTCGGTGGTGGCTAGTGCGGTACTTGCAGCTTGTGAGGCAGCATTGCGAATTCATTTTTTCTAGGGTCGCCTTTTGTTTATATGTTTGCACGAATTGATTGTACAAATAGAATATATTATACAAATGTTTTTATAATGTCATTCGGGTTATAATTTTATTTAATATTTATGAATATTTTTTATTATATTTAGTGATGATATTAATTAACAATACAATTGATGGAATGCATATTATAAATCAGACTCTATACATATTATAAGGTATAATTTATTTATTTTAATTTTGGTTATTATTTTTAATCAATTCACTTTATTTCAATTTATTAATTAATTGTATTCTAATACCATTATTAAATTTCTAATGTAATCACGATTGTCATTTCTAAGGCTCGGCTAAAAGTCCTCGGCTGGTCATAGTTGAAAATCAGCGGTTTGCTGTCGGCAAACCAAATGCTGAGCTGTGGCAATTTTGTATCCCCGCGACACACATGACGCATATATTTGAACTGTGTTTTTTTTAATGTATTGTGTAATATTGGTTTTTTCTTAATGTATTGTGTTATATTTGTTTTCTTTTGATTTGAATTGTATTAGTAACAACCATGTGCTTACTTAGTTTTCGATTGTGTGTCTGATACAAATAAAGAAATTATCTATCTATCTTATACTTGCTTACAGTATAGGTACTGTAAGCAATTATAACCGATAGATACTATTTGTATCCGATGTAAGTAATAACCGATGGTTTCTATTTGAATAGGGGCATTTTATTCTACTTAAAAAGTATAATACATGTTAGGAATAATTCGAAAAAAAATCCTTAGAAAGTCCGTTACAAATAAAAATCCGTTACAAAATGCAGATAAATACTGGTACTACGTGGGATTCTAACTCCAAAAACTAACTAACCAACTCTGCTTTACTAATCGGCATAAAGTATTACACAAAATTGTACGTCATATAAAACCAGAGTGACTTCTTACATCAACATGGTCCCTGGTTCAATCACGATTGTGTGAACAGTGTTTACGTGTGTAACAGAAATCAATATTTATGTTATGGTACTTACTGATGCCACAGTTGCGTGCACAAATAAGCCTTCCGGGATTGAAATAAGATACATCGTCGCTTCCGCATACAGGATTGTAGTCAGATGTGGTTGGGCAGTTTTGCACACACTGTTTTTGAACGGGTGTTTCATCGCTGTAATAAAAATGAATTTAAACTTTATTCATCATCATACGTAACGCACGATGTTGGATATATTTATTTTAGAGATTTAAAAAATTATAAAAAAAATCAATGAATTCATTAATTGCTCAGTTTGGCACTAGATGGCGCTGGGTGTGTGTCAGTTGATATTTAATTATTCAGCAGTCGCATATTTAGCTAAAAATCCTATCTTGAGTTTTGGAAATATATGTACTGATAAGAGATCTGATTGAATTTTGGTATCCTTAAGATAACTAATTTCTTGGTAAAATATCATTTTAAGTAGAATTTGGCGTGCCTACACCTATCATTGCAATGCAATCTCGAGATTAGTGGGGCATTGGAGCAATTTAGAAACGTGAGGGAATCACTTGTTTTCCAGACTTCTGCTGTTGACTCACATGCAAATTTTAAAACCCAGAGGGCTTTCCGCCTTACAAAGGGCTCCGAGAGATGACAGTATACAATAAAGAGAATCTGGATAGAAACGGAATTCGGTAAACGTAGGGCAACTTCTGACCCAATGGACGGACGCCTTGCAAAATGACGATGTGTGGTGTATGTAGTGGAGGCTGGATCATAAAAGCGGAGGCCCGGGATATCTGGTGCTCATAATCTTCGAATGTAACCTACTATGTACCAAGTTTACATTTCAAGGGTCAAAAACCAGATTAAAATTCACTTACCTGTCCCGAAATACAATGCTATCCAAAAGAGTAGACTCTGGAACAATAACTAACTTTCCACTGATAGAATTTTTTGGCAATTCGGTGGTTTCTAGTCCAATTGTTGCTTCAGGAAATGGTTTCCTCTGCTCGTTTGTGTTAAGCATTTTGTTTTTAGAGTTGAAGAAGTCTTCCATAGTTCCTTCATTTATTGAAGGATATTCTTCGTAGTCTTCAACAGGGCTTTTAACTGTAGTCAATCGATCTTCTGCGTAAGATCCTTGATTGACATAGTGATTGTATTGGTTTTGATTATTCATTTGACCAAAATCTTCAGATTGCGGTAATCTTTGGGTAGGTGTTAGTGGATTTAACTGTTTTTGAATTCGCCGTCTTCTAGCTGAAAACCCCCCTAAACAGTGAAAATCGCAAAAGGAAACAATCAATTAATAATCACGATGAGTAAAATCATTTCTATTAAGGTGACTTTAAAATGAAAGTTATTTGCATTTACTCAGTTGCCGGGGATATTAAAATGTCTTATATGCACCCACTTGGTGCACACATAGCCGAGACTCATAGTAATAATCATTTGACGTGTGTTTTTCAGTTTGTTCAAAACATTTAAATCTAAATTACATGATTATTTGAAAATTAAATTGATTTCGTGCATCGAAAATCAGGTTTAGGAGTATTTGCCATTCAATGATCGCTCTGCATTGAGATAAAATCAATGTCGCTGTGTCACAACAATGACTGAGACATCAACTATGTCTACGCACAGCAATTGTGACACTACCCTAAAGTTATTACAATCACACGGACTATGTTTAATATGGGGCTTAAGAACTTCACTTCTGACGGTAGTTAAAAATATATGGAATTGAATGCCTTGACTCAACAGCACATTGCTTCCGCATTTGTACATCACGCACGCGTCCCGCCGAAAAACCTCTCGTTTCCTAAAAGGTCAGACCCAAAACGAACTGCAGCCTTTCGTATGAACTCTTGACATTGGACCATCGAGGTAAAACATTCTGTATTTTAAATACCAAAACTTTGCGTAAATAAAGCAGGAACAAGTTAAAGTTTTCCTAGTAAATTGATTGTACTTTGAATAAACACAAATTCGTTTAAGCCGACATAGACGGACCGTTTCTGATAATTGTTTTCCTCGAATATTTATTAGATTACATATAAAGAGGGAAGGCTACCCTAAACCTTCCTGATTGGGGCAATGTAGGGTTGATTGATGTTGCTTATCGACCCTTACTGGCTCAAATTACTCCTCCACGATACCAGCACATTGATTAAGCTTACTTACTGACCCTGAATGCTTCCTTGATTTGGATTCGGATAATTGTCTTGTCCATTTGGGGCATCGTTGATTGTCTAGAAAAAGAAAATTTAAAATATATTAATGTAGCTACTGATGCACAAGATCTCCGCGAATAACCATTTTAATTCAGCAGATTCTGTCTGGAACCCTGGTTCATGCGTGTCGGCGAGTTATCAGACCCCCAGTTTCCTCAGGATGCATCACGAGCAAGAAAAGTTAATTAGGTCCCAGAAGATGTAAGTTTTTATCAAATTACACTAATAAATACCTATAATTCCGGAACTTTATTCTTGTGTTACCAGATGGGTTAAATGATCAGAACGCGATTAACAATTAGAGTGGGAACACGTTACTAATACGTTATTCAGAATATTGTGATCTTCACTGTTTAAAAAAGAAAATCAGAAACGCTTTAAATATTTAATGAAACTTTTTTGAGCTACCTCAAAACAACCTCAAAGCTACCTTAAAACTTTCGTTTTAATTTACCAAATATTGATTCATATTATTTTTTTAATTATTCAAAGGTAAAACGTCAGTTGATGACGTCACTCTTTTGTAGAGTACGTTGGTAACCCTTAATAAAACATTCCTCCTATTTCCTCATTCAGCCTCTACTTTTCGCAAATCGTCGCCCATCGCGCCTGACGGCATCGTACACAAGTAATAGATTTCGATCCTTCGTTAAATACTAGTAATTACCTTAAGTACTTAATTAACTAATAAATACTTCCTTCTCAAACTTTCACAAAGTGCCGACAAGTCTCAATGATTACTGGGAGTTTGTGGTATGCTAATATTGTTGTGTGGTATGATTAAATTTTTGTATTTTAATATTAATTTAAATACAAAAATTTAATCCATAAAAAAACTAATTAAAAAACTTTAGCGTGAGTAGATGCCTACGTAAAATATAACATTGAATAAATGCGAAAAAGTCTCGAAAGTTAGTGAGGCTTACCTGAGCGGGGACAACGGGATAAAACTGCGAATTAGGTGGCAAATTAAGGCCAGGACTCCCGACGGCCCCCCGTTGGATCCCTTGATTAAAGCCCGGGAATAGTTGGCTAATAACTCCTCCGACATCGAGGAATCTAGAACTTATGGAGACAGCGCTCGCTCCCTGATTTACATTGGACTCTTCTATTTTTGCTCCTTCCCAAAACTTGAACAGAGATGAACTGTTTTTAGCAGTAACCACTACAAATAACAAGATGTTTATCTTAATTTACACAGCCACATATTTTTTTTAATAACTTTTACAGAAGCACATAATTTAAAGAGATCACACACTAAAAAGGCTATATTATATTAAATTACTCTTTGGACTATATAGCTCTCTCTCTTTTTCTTTTGGAGTAAACTTCAATCTATTGACAGGCCACTGCTGGACATAGATCTCCCCTATTTACACGTCAATACTTGAACCAAAAATCTAAAAACACTCATGACTCCAACTGAAAATATCTTTATTCAAATGAATCTTTTACAGATATGTACTTTTGAATCGTCAGACCAGTACAAAGAATTACGTTCTGATGCACATACAAATACTTGTACCACACTAGAGTCAAACCCGGCAACTTTGGGAAAATTTCTTGACCATTACAACATAACGAACGTCAAAGTGACGCAAACCTGACCAAAACGTGACCAAGTGAGTACCTACTTGTTGACACTCAACTTGTGCCTACAAAACCTAAACCTAAATGCCTGTATGGATTTATAATCTGGGAATTGTGTACTTACTAGTATTAGTAATTGTATTTATTCAAAAGATACTTACATGAAAAAAGCAACAACATAATTTTACAGATTTTAAAAAACACGCTCATTATCTATATTAACAATAAACTTGATAATGTGAATTTATATACACTGACACACTGACCATTACAATACACCTCCGCGGTATAAACTCTACTACTTCGCAGTTGGTATTCAAGATCAAAAGAAAAAAATATGACCACTAAGTAATGTCAATTACCATATTTAAATATAACTCGGAACAATAAATATAACCCACAACGTAGGCCATCTACAATCTTTTATTTATAATATTTTAGGTCCATAATTAATTTTAGTAAATGAGTTTTTCTATTAGTCACGAAAAGCCCCAAAAAAATACTTAGATAAAAGGAGACAATATTGTTGGAAATAACCTGGCGTTGGTATTTCCAATGATGGCCCGATATTAATTACCTATGATATTGAAATTACAAAAAAATAGCCAAGCGTGAGTCGGACTCGCACGTGGAGGGTTCCGCAGCAGCAAGTAACATAAAATAAAATTATTTTTATTTACTTAAAGTAGGTGCACTTTAGCTTTATTATCAAAAACTTGTGGTTCACCGTTTATGACGTAAAAAAAAACTACACACCAGAAATCGTTCAAACTAAATTTCGTTGTCAGATTTTATGGTCATGTACATCATATTTTTTTTTATTTTATCAACCTCATAGTTTAGAAATTAGAGGGGGGGCACACTTTTTTCAACTTTGAAAGTGTCGCGCAAACTATTCAATTAAAAATTATATATTAGAAACCTCGATACCTTTTTTTAAGATCTACATATTGATACCCAAGCGTGGGGGTACGATGAAAAAAAAATTTAAAGTTTCAGTTCAATGTATGGGGAACACCAAAATATTTTTTTTTTCAAGTTCCTTATTAAAACCTAATAGCGGTTCACAGAATACATATACTTACAAAATTTGAATTGTGTAGTGCTTATAGTTTCGAATCTATAAGGGTTCCGTTTTTTTACATTTGGCTACGGAACCCTAAAAAGGACAATCATGTTTAACAATTTTTACTCTTATTATCTCTTTGCATAAGATCCATAGTAACTACCGAGGTCGAAGTAACTGCATTTAAAATCAACATACATGAGAAAGCTTAATAAACATTAAACACTTCGATGAGCTGAATTAACGATTCATTTCATTACATAATTATAAAATATCATTGTTTGTAATACACAGCTGAACGTGGTTTCACGACATCGGTTTTACAGTTATCTTTTTTAATATAATAAATTTGTATTTAAATAGGGTATTTATACAAAAGATAACAAATATATCCATTCGCAAGATTCTTAAAGTTTTGACCAATCACAGAACAGGTTTAAATTATACGCTTCATCAAAATGCGGCAAATTTGCACTGCCTGCTCAAATGTTGGTCGACGTTGGCAGTGGCAATAATAGATTTAGAATTAGCGCTCTAGTTGGTGACAATGATTGTGTCCATAGACTTAGGTACAAACAGACTTGCCTAACTATTAATTATAAGTTCCGATTTTCCCAGTATTTACACAATATTTGTGTACGAGTATAGTAATGATTGAAACACATAAATTAATTGAATTAATTATGTGTTTCAATCATTAATAAATTCAAACTAGGTACCTGCCTTTGGACCTTGTAAAGGGGTTTGTTTCAAAGCCTGCACAACAATAACTGCCTCAAGAAATCATCTAACAGGCAAACATTCAAAAAGTATAATTAATTTTTAGTACCACTACAAAAGCAGTCTTTTAGTAAATGTTATAATTCATAATTTGAACACTTCTTTAAGTATTTACTTGAAATTTTCCAAAAACTATTCGATACGATTAAGTATCAATATTTTTCAATCGACACCGAGTAAGTATCGATACTTGACAACCGATACCGTATCGAGTAAAAGTATCGATACCTCAGTGGTATCGTTTTATCCCTAGGTGAAATGTCGTAAGATTATTCAACCCCTCCCCCATCCCCTAAACTCACGTAAGATTTTTCAAAATGTGGGTCTCTTACGTAAGCGCGTTGGATTGTTATTGTAAAAAGAAAAAATGTGCTTTTATTCACGACTATAATTAAGTTAAGACTAGTAATGAATATTGCTGAGAATTATGTGTCATAAATTTTAACAATAAATACTTAAATCATGACTAATGTGATTAAAAAAAATATCTACAATAATTCTGTCCATGAAAAATCATGCGCGGTCTCAAGAAAGCGTAGACAGAGGAAGTATACTTCTATGCAAGAAAGACTATTGGGACCCGAGATTGGGACCAAATATGATGGTTTGACAGTCAGTAGATTTTTAACGTAGAAGTAGAGGTGGGTAGGTCCGGTGTATATTTGGAGTTACATCAGGATATGTGTCCAGCTCTAGTGATCTACATCCATGACAGCAGAGGCAGAGTTGCGAACATGGAATGAATTCCGAAACCGTAGTTCTTGATTGTGGGTCCGGACTCCGGTTATGCTTGTAGTTCAGCTAGTAGACGGCGTGCCGCGGCCGGCCGGACCGCCGAGATACAGTTCCAGCTCCGTGTGTGCTTTATTACAATGACATCGACATAAGGTCTGTCCACGCTGAGCTTACCACCGTGTATCAATGTCTGTCGTTTCATTCATTCAGTTCCACGGCGATGTAGCTCTTTTTCATTCGCGGATTTACACCCATCACTAGGGCGAGCTCGGAGGAATTCCTCCGAGAGCGCGAGTGATACAGGTTTTGTGATTCGTTTCCATCCGGACCTACCCACCTCTATGTCGAAGAATGAATGAAATTATTTTCTTGCAAACGAATTAGTGAATGATCTTAATCGTATTACAATTAGACTTAAGTTTAAATTTAAAGCATATACAATCTGGATGCAACGGCGGATCCAATTCATGACCCCCCCCTGAGCTATTTTTAAGTACTATACTAACGTTCATTAACAAAAATACCTAATAAGTTCTTAACTTGACTACTACTATGTGACCCCCTCCTGGCGTCTAACCTGGATCCGCCCTTGTCTGGATGAAATGGACCAAAAATTTTTTTGTTACATTCAGAAAAAATAATTGCGTGAGATTCAACTCGAACGCGGGGGTCGAGTTAAATATCCCTCCCTTAAATATCTCACGTAATTTATGGACACCCCCTTAATTTACAGGCTCGGGGAATGTCATTGAATGTAGTTATATGCATATATTATAGTACTCTTTGGTTAAGAATTGGTTTGGATAAACAGAAAATAGTTATTACCTACCCTGGGGCCACACCAACGGGAAATGTCATTAAATGAAAGCGTTGATGGGCGTTTACTACAGGTGTGTCCACCCATAGACATATTATGAGGTAGACAGACTGTATATTGAAAGGCGGTGTCTAATTTTTGTTAGTGTGCAGTTACAGATTTGTATTAGTGTGCGTCACTAGGGATGTGACCTTGGTATCGAACATATTGCTAGAATTAAGCCGGGCGTCGTCGTCGCACCTGCAGAATTAGATGATTATAAATTGTGTTAAAAATAACATGGAGTCAGATACAGCAACGCTGTTAATTTTATCTACAACAAAAATTAAAAATAAAGCGTTACCATAATAAATTTTATACGCAAATATTTTGAAGTTTGGTCTTCCTGGGGTAAAAATTAGATGATGTTGGAACAAATAAAACAAAATATTATTGGTAGGTATTAAATAGACTATATTATATTTTTACGGTAAAATAACAAATTTTAAATAACACTCACAAACTCAAACTTAAAAATTATTTTATTTAAAAATATATACTGAAAGCCTCATTATCATTTTTAAAGACCCATACATACCTACATTGATAACCCACAATAGTGGGTATCATGAAAAAAAGTTTCAGTTTAAAATATGCGACCTAAAAACATTTTTTTTTCATGTTTTTTTGTTAAAATTATAATGTGGATTACAGAACACAAATATGTTATTGCAAAATTATAACAATATTTTTATAGTTTTTAATTTTTCTGAGAAAAGTTGATGTGATATTCGGAAAAACATACAGACATGACGAATCTATAAGGGTTCTGTTTTTTGTTGTTTGACTACGGAACCCTAAAAAGAAATTAAAAAGTATTTTGAATCTACCACACCGGTTCAAAGATTTGATTATATTAAGAAGACTCTGGCAAGAAACTCAGTAAGTAGTTATTCAATGGCCATTATCAATTTGCAATTGTTTTTGTCCTTAATCAGATATCTACAGTGAGCATTTCCTCAAAAAACATGATTTCCAACTATGTGAAATTAATAAAATATCTTTTATAATATTAACAAGTTTGACTTTTTCTCTAATATTTGAACTACGCGAATCGCCATTCTCTTTGTGATTGTGTAAGTTTCTACATAAAGTCTGTTTCACGAAAGAAGTCCCACGACGATTTGTGGAACAAAATCTGACAGATCGGATAGATCTGTCACTCAGTAGTTTGTTGTAAAGGAACTTTATTTGTATGCCTTAAACAACATACTTCATTATCGGTACGCTTTTTATTGTCATGCTATTCCAATTTAAACTTTAAAATATATAGTATAGAAACAGATTTATTTCTATCTAAAGAAAACAAAAAACTTACTTTCTCTAACCAGTTATACAGAAAAGACTCGCATAAAAGGGTCTAAATAGTAAAAATAACTAACAGGTTGATAATATCCAGGATATCCTTCAAAAATGGTTGGTACTGCATCGGATTTCAGTTTTTTTATTGATAAGCCTACGATGAAACAGGATTGCTCAAAATGTTTTGAGCAAAGCCTGGAGTTCTTCGTAGGCTCCCAGTTTTCACGCCTTACACTTTTAACCCATTCTTCTCTGATTTGTGGACATTTCGGGAACCTAAAAATTCAATAATTGTATAAAAGAAACTGTTAAAGAAATACTATCGATGGAATTAAATTCTATGTTGAGTACATCACTATGTAACATCCTTAAATTTTCATGCTAATATTAATTGTTTTAGACGTAATTTCTACAATTAATACAAGCTAATGTATGTCTAACATTATTTAAAGTCCACTACTACATGTTTTTTATCCATAAGTCTCATTACAACTACGTAATATGAATGAAAATGTCGTCAAATATTTACTTATGAAATGATAATTCCGGGTCTTTTACTCCTCCTTTGGTGGTTCTTGAAGAACAATTTACCGCAGAACACGACATTTTTCTACGTTTACTTATTTCTTTTCAAAATATTTATTAAAATTATGACACTTTGTGAAAAATTTGCACGACAGCTCGTAATGTTTTGGCCTCTTTGGAGGCCACAAAATGACACGACGTCAGAGTTGTCAAACGTCTATCAACCGTCTCTTCTACTCGTAACTAGGATTCGTGTGATAGACAAAGATACATGACGTGTATTGCATTACAATGATATAAGAGCGGCAACATCTTATGACTACATCTAGTACATGCTTAATCTAAGTTTTAACGTCATTACAGCGCCGTTGGCCGTTTGGCGATAACTTGACTGTAGCTTTACATCAAAGATAATTTTGCGAGAATGAATGTGTTGAAGCGGTCACACATGATACGTCAATTAGTGTCGCGAAGGATAGCACGAGTGTTTTGATACAAAAAATGGACTGCCTCCTTTTATTTTAGCATTTAAAGTACATTGGTTGTTAAAGGAAAGTTGTTATAGAAATTGTAATCCTTTCCGATACTAAAAACTGAAATTTATTTATTCCCTAGTAAATATTCTATTCTTGCCAAATACCACTCGCCAATAAATCCAAAAATAAGTTAATAAGATATAAGACAAGCTGAGTTATAAAAATTATTTTTAAATGTTTGGAGTGTTGTTAGTGTGTAGGACCTACGACTAATCATCAAATCCTATTATGCAAAATAAAGTATTTTCGCGTACTTTAATTATAATTACAGTCACATTAAATAACATACAATAATTAATTGTAAAGTATAGGCGGCAACCCTGATCTTGCCGTTTTTCTCTCCATGAAATGGGCATCAACGCCCATCAATAATTAACACCTAATAATTTCTGGAGTGGAGACCGCGTCTCGGCAAGCGTAGCGGAGGACGCCCTCCGGCCCGATGGACCGACGACTTGCGAAAGGTCGCTGGTGGAGGCTGGATGAGAAAAGTGGCGGACCGGAATATCTGGCGCAAAATGGGGGAGACCTATGTCCAGCAGTGGACTGCGATAGGTTGAATAGGAATAATTTCAAGTGTCGCCACCCGCTTTTGCACGTTAAATTTATCGCGGTTGCTAGGTGTTAGAATGGCGTTAGACGTTAAGCCTTAGTCTGGCCCCAGCATTAGAAAAAGTAAAATGTCATTTGAAATACGTAGTGTTACAAGAATAAGATAATGTTGCCTAAAAATAGGAAATTTAACTAAAGAATGCACCAAAACTATAAATTGTTATAATTTATGAAAGAGGAAATGGCAATTATGAAAACAAGCTCTATCATCAGTGTGACCTACGACATCAACTACATTTAGATTTGGGCTCGTGGGGCTTATAATGTCCAATTAACCCTTCAACCACCGTTGACGGATATATCCACAAAACAAATTATTTTCTATTGTCTCTGGAATGCTGGCGTTAAATAGGTTCAATAGTGGCTGAACTGAAAATCCTTGGTGAAAGATCTGACGAACTCACACTACTACCTACCACTTGTGCTAGTAACGACATTACATGGGGAAACCTAAGATCTTTTTCTCATTTTTTCGAAATAACTTATCGCTGTTGGCCTTTACAGCTTCACTGGACAATACCTAAGATCTGTGGTACTGTAGCGTGTGACACACTATAATACGGTGAAGGTCTGTTTAGTGTATAAATCTGTGGTTGCGTGCAATGACATTGATGCGGACTTACCTTTCAACTGCGGTGAATGTCATTAAAGTCATGCCTTAAAGACATTGATACTATTTTCGGAAAAGCTTTGAACCCAATATTATTCCTAATTTCCGTCAGAAGATAAAGAATACTAATGAGTGCCAATTCTGATTTCCGTTTTACACAAAATATAGGAACTTTATTACAAAATCAAGGAAAGAAACATCATTATCTGGCAACACTACAGTTTTCACCTTACTATCTTTTTGGTGCAAATTTATATTCCGGTAGTTGTTTCTAGATTATTGCAGAATATTTCATTGTTATATACCAATTGACAATTTGATTCACTTTTTGGACCAGTAAGTAAACCATTAATACCAATTTAGTTTATATTTTATATTGTCTTTCAAAAACAAACTTGCAAAATCATGACATGACATCGTTTGTACCGGCAGGAGGTATAAACAGCAAAATGAGCTGCCCATTCAACGATGAGCAAATTGCGCAGTTAAAAGCATTCATTGAAGTATGCAGAGCTCAACCTCAGCTCCTACATCTTCCGAAGCTTGCATTCTTTAAAGATTATTTGCTTTCACTGGGAGCCAATTTACCGGCGGCGACATTTGGTTCTAAATGTTTCACTCCTTCTGGCGACTCGTAAGTATTGTTTTCTAATAACAGATAATCTTGACTCTTGTTTATTTACTTTCAACAAAATATCCTTAAATATATAAAACAATATTTTGAAATTGCCTTGTCAAAAGGTGCATGTGTGAGAAGTAGGTACTATAGGTTTAAATTATACACAGCACTCTAAACCTATATTATACTAGCATTTGCGCACTTTTTAAAACTGTTAATCGTTTATATAGGTGACTTAAAACTAATTTATCTCCTGAAATATTCATTTAATTTGGATACTTGTGATGAATATGGTATTCAGTTAATATGTATTAATTTCATATTTATGAAAACTCCTTAGTAAATAATGCATTATTTTTGAACAAATTTGCTTATCAAAAAAGGTTATAATGTGCTTGCCTTTAAAGACTTTTTAGAACTTTTAAAGGGGAACAATACTGTCATACATGATTTATGTGTAACTTTAAATGTTTATGTAGCGCTCACAGTGGAAGCTTTCAGTAGGAAAATATCCACCAATTTTGAAACATTCTTCCTTGCTGCTCTACTCTTTTTGTATTTAGTCTGATTATATATAATATAGCCTATAGCCTTCCTTGATAAATATATAAGATATCTAACATGAAATATTTTTTAAAATCAGACCAATAGTTCTGAGATTCGTGCATTTCAACAAACAAATATATATAAATAAATATATCTGATATATACCCTGTATAGTATAATAAGATAACATTAAAAAACATGTTTTGTTATCAACACACATAAAAATAAATAAAACTATGAAGTATAACTTTATGCTTTAACTTTGTTTGCATTAGAATTATATTAATAATATTGTCCTTCCTGGTTATATTCTCACTATAACATGTCTGATACAATAACAACAGTAATTTAATTTTTTTGCCATTCATAGTAGGTTTCGCACCAGTAAAGGTTAAAGATCACCATTTTATGACAGATATCCAGTTTTGTCAACTTTTTTTATTCACCTGTATCTAAAAGTTATTTTTTTCATGTTGATTTAGTGCCAGCAACAATAATACTGAAGAGAAAACTTCATCATCAGACGAGGAATCAGAAATTGAGTCTGATGTGGAACTCTGCATGGATGGTATGGAAAAACTTTTATTGCTTTTAATTACATTGATTATAAAGCGGCATGTACCCTATATGTTTCTTCTTCACCACAAGCCAAAAACAAGCTCACCTGCTTATTATGCAACCTCTTCAACAACCAATGAGCCTCAAGAAGTCTGCTAACAAACATTATTCTGATCCGAGTCTTAAATCCACTAATTTACTAGGCGTCATGACACCATTAGAGCACTACAATCAGACTTCGTATTCCGGTTCAACTTTGTTATTAAAATGCAATGATGTAAAAAGTATAGATTTGTGATATGCTTACAAAACAACTTAATAAAGTGTTCAGAATGCAGCGACAGCACACATAACACATATTTCGAATGAGCATACATTAATCTAAACAAAGAGCCTATAACTGTATTCTCTTTGGTTTGTTTTTGAGGCACGGGCACCTACCTTTATATATGCAGAATTTCATTGTTAAAATGTTATTAAATAGTAGAATGAATTGTCTAATGGTGTAATATAGTAATAAATCATATAATTCTTCATTATGATACAGGTGTCATTGAGTCTGATCCCGTGGATCCCACCCAAGTATTTGGTGATCAAAATAAGGAACCCACAGAAGAGGAGCAGGATCTATCTGATTTGAAACGTTCAGAAGCAATGAAAGCATTCTCTGAGCAAAAGTTTGATGAAGCCATAAAATTGTATACTGAAGCTATACAGTTGAATCCACAAAGTGCTTTGCTGTTCGCCAAAAGAGGACAGGTAATGCGCTGTTTTTTTGTTTTTTGTCTACTGCTGGCTGGCTTAGAGCTAGTGGTCCCGTATGACCTTTACAGTCTTGTCTTTTAATTGGCAAGCACAGTGAGCTGTAAGCTATTTATAATTTTCATGAGAAGGCAAACAAGTAGAGAATTATCTGATGGTCATTGATATCACAACCCATACACAATTGTTACTCTGAAGGTGCAAAGAGTGTTGCCAACCTAAGAAAAAAGAGGGGGAAAGATTATGCAAAATTGCAAAGAATGTGAAGTCTATTGTACCCATCACAGTCCAATACTTGACATGGGTATACAGTAAAAAGGAGCTTTATACAGTTCCAGTTGTACCAGCTGCTTAGCTGATAGAATAAAATCTATTACTGTTTCAATAAACTTATCTTTTTTTGTTGTACAGGTTTATCTGAAACTGAACAAACCAAATGCCTGTATTAGAGACTGCACTAGAGCTTTGGAACTCAACTGTGACAGTGCAGCTGCTTACAAGTTTCGTGGACGTGCTTTTAGGTTTGTATTATTTACATTTAAAGAACATAATTATAATACGGTAGATGAACATATAATTTACTATGAATAGTTGCAATAATAATAATTGCAGTTTCACATATTTTTTGTTAAGCAATAGAATTGAATTATCCACCTACTTTATTTTAATTCAGCTTATAAACTCTACAGTTCTTTCATATAGTTTCCATGTAAAGAGGAAGCTGAAGAAGTCATTGTTAATTGTTAATCTGTGATATCAAGTGAAATCAATAAACCCAGTCGATGAGGAATGCGGGGTCTACCTTCATCATACCCCAATAACGCTTATTCAATATACAAAATGGCAGGCGCTTTACTACTAACCCATATGGATGTAATAAGTTATCTGAAATAAACATTTTATTATTATTGTTTGCGAAAAATTGCTTTATAACGTTTTATGCGTCATTAATAATAAATAAATAGCCACTGACACGGCGCCATCTAGCCCCAAGTTAGGCGTTAGTCTATTATGGGTACTAAACAACGTATAAACATACGGAACCCTTGGTGTAGCAGTCGACGTCTCAACCGCTACACCAAATGGGTCGTCATTCAAAAGATATTTTCATCTACCATTTGATGATGATAACTAATTGAAACCATCTTATGAATCACCCGATTTTCTGGAAATGAAGATGTCGGAAGCCGATTTAATGCGTAGGTCACGGCTACAACTTAGCATGGTAGTCATTTACGCTCACCAATCCGCATTTTGTTTGCGTGATCGGTTCTTGCCCCTATAGCTTTGCTGTTTGGGAAGATGCAGATCTTACCGCACCCTGCAGTTTGATCTGGAGGCTTGATGATGAAAACATATCGAAATTTACCCACATGTTGTTACTGTTCAAGCAGCGACATGTTCTTCTTGGTAATTACATTAATTTGGAACTATTTATTAACAGGCTACTGGGTCAGTTCGAAGAAGCATCGCATGACCTGTGTGAATCGCTAAAGATCGACTATGACGACCAAACTAATGAGTGGCTCAACGAGGTCAAACCAAATGCCGAGAAACTTCGCCAGCACAAGTTAAGCGTGCAGCGCAAAAGGGAGGAAAAGGAGGTAAGTGTTGAGTAAAATATAAATATAACCTATAAAGCTTTGACAAACTGTCTAGGTTTGTTCACTGAATTAAAAGTGTAAATAAATTATTTTCTATGCATAAACTTGCCAGTTTGTTTTTGAATTTTTTCGTGTATACACCTGATAATAACAAATGGAAGCCAAAGAGAAGAGAGGCTTTCCTGGGTTTTTTAAATTACCTAGTAACAAACTACAATTGTCACATATAAATTAAATTGAAGTGTCTATTTTCAATATTGAAGTAACAATTTTAAAATTTTTGTCCATCTGTCTGTTAATCTCTGAAACGGCTGGATGGAATTGGACGGTACTTTTTTTTGCAGGTAGCTTATGTAATTAGAAAAAACATAGGCTACTTTTATTTTAGACAATACTTTTTATTTTTGAAAAATAAAGCAATGTTTTACCGCGCGGCGGCTGCCCGTCGCCTGATTTTCCTGTACCGTAATTTATTTGGAAAAACAACAGCATTTTGTAGCACATTAAAACAAAACAATAGCCAAAACAGTTTTCACTAATTAAATTATATAGTGTCGCTTAGAAATTATGTATAGCTCTTAATTTAAGATAACACCAACAATATCATAGTACATTAAATAAAACTGATAGATATAAACCTCACTTATTTAACAATCTTTTAAACCTGACTAAATTATTAACAAAAATATCTATGTGGCAATATTTTGTATTATATTAACTAACAGCTCTTAACGGTTGAATGCACAATTAGTTTGGCAAGTGAATTCTGCGAAAGTGTCGCGTGCACTCAGGTTAGCTCTTGGACAGCTTCTTAATTCACCTCCTCGGTGAGCCCTATTAATTGTGTGTAATCTACTTATTAAAAAAAATATGGTGAAGGAAGCCATCGTGAGGAAACCTGCGAAGAAATTCAAAGGTTGTTCGTGATATCGTACAACTCGCACTGGGCCCGCGTGGACGACTAAGGCCTAATCACGGGTTGACTCGTTCCCCTCGGTTTCGGGACGTTTAATGAGCTGATGATGATATTTTACTTTACTATAACAGCACCGTGCTAAACTTCGTCGTGCCCGGAAAGCGCAGGAAGCTAGGGCGCAGGCGCGGGCGAAGGCCGACGCTGCGCCCCCCGGTGCCAGTGGCTTCAATGCGCAGGATTTCAGCAACCTATTTATGGACCCGGAGATCATGTCCGCATTCAGGGTATGTGCAATATTACGTATCTATTATAGAAAACCTTGGGCCAAAATGCCTTCTTAACGAATAGCGCAATACGTCGGAATTTTGGGCAAATTTACTTCAGACCTTTTCAAAATCCATTTATATATATTATGATATGACTAACAATAAAAAATAATAGAACATAAAATATGAGCAAATGATACCAGAGAAATTTAAAAGTACATTAGGTATTTGTGGCAGAAAGTTTCATATTTTTTTATTGTGCCCTTTATTAATACCGAGCTATACCTTTTTTGTCATGAAAAAGGCTGGCTACTTTATTGTTAACTAGCGATCCGCCGCAGCTTCGCACGGGTGCAATGCTGTTACTAAATACACAACAGAAAAACTAAACGTTGTATTCCCGCCGGCCGGTACCTCCGCAAACGCGAAATCCCGCAATTTTCTAATCTGTAATATCTTTAAAAAATTAAATTTAAATCATATGCTATATAGGGCCATATGGATCAAATCAACAATGTATTTAAGTTATTTAATTGGAAAAGGATTAATGCTGTATTGGTTAAAATCGCTTCGGAAATTAGCCACTATTTGTAGTAAAAAATAAATGACAAAAAAAATATTCAGGGATATCCATAAGAAATAAACATATACCATCGCGGAGTATTTGTAGACCTTTTTAATGTGTACAATACTTAGTACATTATTTTGAAAAATTTAGGGTTCAGCCTGCATTTGCAATGTATAGGCGGAATTGAAATTATTAATGATGTCACATTAGAAACCTCAATAAATAACAATAATTCTCCACTATTTAATGGATGTTATTATACATATAAACCTTTCTCTTGAATCAATCTATCCATTAAAAAAACTGCATCCAAATCCGTTGCTTAGTTTAAAAGATTTAAGTGCACATAGGGATATGGACAGAAAAGGCGACTTTGTTTTATACTATGTAGTGATTTGTATCATAAAAAGCTTGCCCTGCCCTTTTTATTGTTAATTGTTTTTTTTTTTTTGCTAAATAGGACCCAGAAGTTTCAGCTGCATTCCAAGACATATCATTGAACCCCGCCAACTTTGTCAAATATCAGGACAATCCTAAAATTGCATCTGCAATCAAAAAACTACAGTCCGTGATTGGTGGCGGTGGACCATTTGCCGGAGGATTCCCAGGTATGAGAGAACTACTAATGATCATTTAATACGTATTTTTTTATTAAATCAAATTTATTTCATATGTGGCTAAACCTGACAAATGTTTGAAGTATTGAGATGTAATATATTCACATTTAGCGTTTCAAATTTTTTAAAACCCCGACAACAGCCCAAATGCAAATCTGCCATCACTACACGCGTCCTAAGGCAAAATAATTGCATTATTGAACATATAAAATACCATACACAAAGTTCTATAGAAAAATTATAAGTTTACTTAAATAAAAATATTACAGGATTCGGCGGTGCCAGTGCCCCCACGGTAATAACCCACCCGCGGATGACGACGTCGGTCTCGACTAATTTAGTCTCACGTTACGGTGAGATGTCGGTGGACAGGATTTCCCGTTCACTAACTTACTTGAATAACCATATATGTTTAATCGTTAAACGTACTTTAATTAACACTTCAGCTAGACTACTTTAATGAACATTATTACATAATGAGTGTTGTTAATTTAAAAGCAAATGTTAAGGTATTTCTGATTGCATTTATTTTCATTCTGTAATTTGTTTTTGATAGTTTTGTATGTTGGGTAACAAGTGCTGAAAATTGTAATGTTAACATTACATTCAATATTTAATATATGACATGTAGAAGATAGCCTTACTTTTTGCCTTTGCATTACTATTGAAGGTGCTAAGCATTATTGGTATTGCATGTTTGTCTTTTTAATTAAAATTAAAACATGTAGGCTAGGTTATTATTTTTATTAAACAATGCTTTGCAATTTTCTTAAATATTTTCAGTTTATTTTTCTAAAGAAGACGCGATCACAATTAGTTTAAGATATGCTCATTAAACGTTTAGTACCAAAAAAGATCTAAATATAGTCTTGTCTGAATTCAGGAAACAATTCTTCTTGGATTTTTTAAAATCCTTTAAAAATTGTTCCTATCCATTTTTGTCATATTATGTACTAGTCCAAAATATTTTATTTAAAAAGTCCTCATAGATATCATACCTAAATAAAGATGGTCTTACCTTCGTAAAATATTTCGGGGTCATATTAAAATTCGTAAGAAATTGTTTTCTGAAAAAAATATGGTTTGTTTCTAAGGGCTATCCACGAATCACGCGTAAAGACAATGTTGTTTATTTTAATGGATTTAAAAAAAAACGGTTTCAAAAGCCGTCATTCCTATGTTAAGTAAAAAAAATACCGAAGGTTTCTGATTCGAACCGCAATTAATTCGTACATGCACTTTTGAAACAAACTTACAACTTGTTTTTAGGGTTTTGTCGCTAGTTATTTTTGTATTTGAAATGATTAATGAAATTGTGTATGTAAACTTTGTGTTTTATTTATATACTACTTTATTCTCGAAGTTTAAACCCAGCATAATAAAAATAAAGTATGTACATATTATTTTGACCTCAATTCATGTTCATACCCTTATCATCCATATATTTAATTTTATACAACTAAGGGTTAAAAATAGAACACATTTTCTTTTCTCTAGTAGGTACCTTTACCTATAAATTAAACCAGCCAAATGCAAGTTATACTCGTACAATAAGGGTTCCTTAAAATTTTTTTTTTTGTAAATATTTCAAGCATCTGCCAAGTGGCATTTTAATATGGGAAAAAATGTTTGTTGTTTAAGTAGCCTCAAGTAAATATTGGCACCTGTTAAAATGCCCTAACTTCCTCAAATTTTGGTCAAGTTCATTGCAGTGACCAGTTTCGCATAACGGCAACCCATTTTGTGATGTGGTGAATGACCATATAATAAATAATACTAAAATATTTACTATGATTTATTTAACAAATTACCTATTCTATCTCACATCAAGTTACAATTACACATCATTTATTCTGCCCCAACCCATTCTAATTTTCCTTTCATGAAGTTTAAGCCAGGAAGGCATTCCTTTGGGAAGAGAATGAGCATTTGGGAATCTGAGAGGCGGTTTTGGTTTCTTGAAAGGATCTTCATTTTTTAGCTTACGCAGTAAATACTCCTTGTTTATCTGTTTTGGGTCTCGGTATCTGTCCATATAAATATTAAATGGTTTTCGACGTGGAAACCATTCTTGGGGCCTAATGTATGGTGGCAAGAAGTCATACTCATAAACTGAAATTTAAAAGTACAAATTAATATAGGTACCTAAATCAAAAGCACATTAAATGTCACTACGATTTTCTAAATGCTTTCAGAGTTGCTGCCTGTATTTTACGATGGACTCTCCAGATAATTTGCTGCAGTACCTTGTGGAATATATTTTTTCCTTAAATTACATAAAAGTTCATAATCAACATTGATTTTTGGACATTCTGTCCCATACCACTTCAACTTGATCATCATGTAGGCTATGTTAGATTTTATAAAATTAGGAACAAACTTCGCCAAACATCAAAGTTTATTGTACAAGAAAACAAATCAGAATCATGCCTACCTATAGCTTTAGCAAAACCTTAAAAGACTCACATAAAGTCTAAGAATTAGAATATACAAAGAGACCATTAGTGCAATGTAATCTATTAAGGTTGGCAACACGTGCATTAGTCATGGGTGGAAATATGGCTTACCATCAGATGAATTGTCTACTAATTAGATTAAAATATATATATTCTTACCTGGTTCCTTCATATCCAAAGTATTGTGGAAGTAATCTCTTACAGAGTTATCCCAGTCACTTTGATAAAATGCAAGACCAGCTGGAGTGATTATGTCCTGGTACTTCTTATACCAATCTCTAGTTACAAAAGTCCTCCCTTCAAGCAATGGTGATGAAACTGCAATATTAGTATTAGATATATTTTTTATGCAATCACATAATTAACAGTCCCAACACTATTATACTTTCAGAACTTGGAGACACTGACCACCAGGATGGCCCAACCATACCCTTATTTTACATCAAAATAAATATTAAAAGTTATTACTTAACTGATACCAGTTGGTACCTTTGATAAATGAAAATAATCTATTTTTTTAGGTGACTGTCCATCAAGATTGCAGGTCACCTATGCAGTGAAAACAAACTGTGCATATGAATAGAGTTTATTTTTAACCAAATTTAAAGGATTTATGAAGGTACTAACTGGTACCTTCATATATGTAGTTTTAGAGCTGCTAGCTCTTAAGGATAAAATGTAATTAAGGATTTACAATTTCGATGTCATAACACCTACAAATCAAATGAACAAATCTGATTAAACAGCAGGTGCCATCTAAAATCTACACTTTATAAATAATATGTAATAAATTCTAATATAAATCAAATATCTAATTACGACTGGGCAAACAGTTTAGAACAAATAAAAATCCTTTAAATTTATCCATTGCTTTTGAGAGAATCAATTATAATTTAAAAAATAAATATATGTGATCACCAGCTCATTAGGCTATACAAAACTGGACTTGGACACTAATTTATCATATACTTTAAACTTGTCAAGAATCGTTTTTGGTGATGATTGTACTTCATATTACATAATATATTATACAATGATAAACAAAGAAATATCCATCCTCATTCACATAGCTCCATCTAGTCCTAAACTAAGCACTGGCCTAAGCCTAGACTAGACGGTGCTTTGGAATATGGATACTAAACAACTGATAAACATACTTGTATATCCCACCAAAAACATTCTGTAAAAAATCTAGCCAAGTCTCGATGGACCTGCTTGATTATCTCTAAAAAGTAATGAAATCAAGACAAAGATGTGCCAAGTCTAAGGTTCCTTACTGCAATTACTTTATTATTATGATTGATGTTCTGTGCCTTGGCCGTTGAAGAGTATACAAGGATACAAAACCAGGCGCTCCATGACACCATTGCACTATTCTGTCGCCAGAACTGCTACAATAGGATACGACACGATAGACAATACAAATTTGCCACTTGGAAAATGGTGATTCAATAACCCGTCCATTGTAGGCTTGATAAAGCCACTAACATATAAAGAATGTTCAATTGGCCAAGTCACACAACATTAACCATAAGAATAAAGTAATCGCAGTAAGGAACCTTAGACTTGGCACGTCTTTGTCTTGATTTCATTACTTTTAGAGATAATCAAGCAGGTCCATCGAGACTTGGCTAGATTTTTTACAGTATGTTTTTGGTGGGATTTCACTTCTTTTTGTAGAAATTTAAAAAGAATATTGGAATTCCCGTTGGGTGTAATGGTTGAGACGTCGGCTATTACACCAAGGGCTCCGGGTACGATCCCCAGGCAGTACCCACAAATATTTGTGTGCATAAACACGTCTGTTTGTATTGGTCTAGCGCGCTCGACTTGGCGGAGGCACAACCGTGCCCCCCGATTTTTTACATCAGATGAAGTGGCTCACTATGTTGAATATATATTGTTAAAAGGCGGTATGCCGATCACTTATAGTTTGGCTGGGCTCTTTTGTTATCTAAGCAGGGTCACCAGGTACTCCGGATCTTCGATTATCCAAATTTTTATGTAGCCATTAAACCCTAACTCTGTACCGAATTTCAGCTCTCTGAGTTAATGGGAAGTACTAATTCTATTTTTGTTGATCATGAGTGAGTGAGTGTATCTGTAGAAAATGCGAAACTTTGCTTTCTCTTAACGTCGGAACTAAATGACCTACAGACTTGAAATTTTGGATTTATAGTGTTATTACATCTTACTAGATGACGAAAATTTCAGCGCTCTGGTATTTTCCAAAGGTTCTCAAATTGGGGCCTGAAAATGCGGCGAAATGGATCCTGTAAAGGATGGTACGGCAGTGTTTGTTTCGCGCTCGACTTGGCGGGGGCACTGCCGTGCCCCCAGATTTTTTGTAAATACATACATACATATTAAACATAGGAAACAGACCAATACAAACAGCCATGTTCATGCACATAAATGTTTGTACTGTCTAGGGCTTGACCCCAGAACCCTTGGTGTATTAGCTGACGTCTCAACCATTACACCAGATAGCAATTAATTTCTTATAAATTTAAGTAATTCCATTATGAAGATCATTGTAACACTGCTATAAATTCCAATGTTTACAATCTCCCATTTCAACAAATCTAGAAGAATAAATTCTGTAATGGAAATTAATTCAGTTTATATTGTTTAAAACTATATCAAAATAAATTAATCTGAAGTTTCTAAAGCAATAGTATCACATTTAGTGTATTAAAATGCTTCAATATCATTAAATTTTATTAGGATGTGTCTGCTGATAGAATATTGCTTATATAAATTCCTAAATGCTCATTTAATTCTGTAGGCATTACAATGTCGCAATAGTTAATCCTAACTAATAATTTTTTAGTAAGTATATTATAAAAATCAAGAGTACCAACTGTCTTACAATTGGTACCAAGTATTAGCAGTTAAGTACTAACTTTTAAATATTACTTTGATGTAAATAAGCATAGTGATGGGCCATCCTGATGGTCACAAGAAACTGATATTTCTAACACCACTGAATTGGTTGCTGTTTATGTAATCCTTTTGGTCTTAACAGACTAAAAATGTTATAATAAAAGAGCTTGATAAATGTGAATTAGCTAGGGACTTCCTTCATACTTGTCAGGAATGTGTGAGAGAGGTGCTCCATCATTTCTATCTATACCTCTGGGGCAAAAAAAGTAAGCTTCATTTATTTATTTTTTTTAGATTTAGTGCAAAAAACTTTTAGTATCAAAAAATAAAAAAATACTGACCTTGAGGTAAGTCATATGAAACTTTTTCATTTTGCTTATAGAGCACAAACACATATCTATGGAACCCAGTTCCTTTCAGTGGAAATGGTTGCAAGTACTCTACAATGGTATCACCTTTCTCAACAAAGTCACCTGGGATGTTTGCAACTAGCCAGTGCACATACTCCTTGTCATTCTCAGTTAGATGCCCATCAAGACTGGTTAAAGCTAGGGTCCACAATGTCTTATCATCAGATTCATAGCTGACTATTGGTCTCTGTTGAGCTTCAGAAGGCTTCACAACATTCCCAGTACAAACAGGCAACATATGGCCATCTTTTAAATCATATTGCACATCTAAATGTGTATATGGTATAAAGTAACCTTCTCCATACAAGTGTTCAAACACACCATAGTGATCAGCAATTTTATTTTTGTGATATGGCCCTAATGTCCTAACCCATTCCTCCTTGACATCTGCTAAGTCAACTTCTAATTTATGATGCCGAGCCAGTTGCTCAAGGTTTTTATCAGATTTTATTTTCTTTACAAGATCCAATCGCTGGTTACGCTCTTCTGAAGCCAATTTCCTGTAAATGATTTTTTTTTATTTCTGATTAATTTTCATCTAAAACTGATCTAAATATATATATGAAATGTATACCTGTAAGATAAACTATTGCCTAATTCATCAGTTTGATATATATAAATAAAATAACAAAAGAACAGACCCACATTAAAAGTTATATTGATTGGTTTATGAATTACGAATTTGTAATTTGGGTAGGTACTCACTTCACTCGAGGATAACCTATGTCTATTCTGGTTGTGTATACCTCATCTTTGTAATTCAACTCTTCTATTCGTTCTTTTATAGTTCTGCAATATATGGGAGCCTTGCCTCTGATCCTATGGCCAAGTCTAATTTGTTGAATTTGTAAATTGAAAGTCAAAGACTTTCTTAATGGGTTAAACATTATGGTGAACACTTTATGGACTTTATTTCAAACAGAAGTATACATTGATAAAAATAGTTACTATAACCACCAAATCTTTAAACAATCATTGAATCTATAAAATAATTTGGTTAGTTTTTGTGAGTTTTTATTGGATTTAGTAGTGCTCGATATATAAAAAAATATCGATATATTATATGCAAGCGATATATCGGTTTAACTCGATACTATCGAATGGTTTGATATTGATAATATACCATCGGATATATCGCGGGAATTAAAAGCATATTTCGATTCCAGTACTTTACCCTAAATCATTGTTTTTTTTTAGATTTGATAAAAAAACGCATAGATACGTAGCGTTCAAAATTAAATATGTAGAATATTTTATTAAATAATCTCAGTACTTGTATCATTCCGTCGCGCGACTTTGGCACAACGTCTGGCAAGACTTTCGTGCAACAGATTCCCTAGCACTGCGTCTGACTTGCTGTGATAATGTATAGTTCTTAACTCTTCATTTTTCAGAGTTTGTCACCTTGCCTCTATTCAGTGTTCATTGACTTAGGGTTTATTCTTAGTTGTAAATAGCCCGTAAAACACTTACAGTACGCTACTACAATAATTTAACGATGGTGGCAAGTTCTGTCCCATCTGAAAGACTTTTTGTAACCCACCAAAGAAGTAGACTACAACACAAAAGAGTAAATAAAATTTTGTTTTTACAAAGTTTTGAGAAAAATATGGGAAATTTGAAATTAAAGTTTGTTTCTGAACCATCGGAAATTATATTTCCTACTCAATAAATTACTTTGTGTACTCAGTTGATCTATTTCTTACATTTTGAAGCTCTTTGTTCTCAACCAATCATAATGAAATTTTAAATAAACCTTGATAATGATTCGGAAAAGGACACACAGGACAAGCCACGGGCAACAGCTAGTTTTGTATATTTATTAGACTAGTTAAATAGATATAACTTAAAAAATTATCTAAAATTTCAATAATATGTTACGATATATTGAAATTATCAATATATTTATACGGTATATAAAAAAATATCGATACATCAATACGATATATATTGTTTAAAAATATCGATACTTTCTGTACATCCCTAGTTGAATTGGATTGGGGTCACCGCAAAGCTGTCAAATTTTCGTTTTTTTATTTATTCCATTAAGACCAGGCTAAGGTCATAATAATGCTGCGCCGTCATTAGTAAACATTAGTTTGATTGATGAAGAAATGAGTGATAATCATGATGATGATTTATGATCGATGATATATGAATACCCTACAAGTTTCAGTTAAGATATAGAACTTTATTAAACTCTTACGCAGACTTCTTGAGAAAACTCAAAATGACCTCATTTGCCAACACTTGCACTTGTTCACCAACACTTCTTGGTTAATAATAGTTATTATGATTAATAATTTGTGGTATTTCAAATTTAGATTATAATTTAAATTCGAAATACCTCAAATTTTGGTAATTAAAACAAAACCGATGATATGACACTTCACTTTCCCGCCAAGAAACCTCTCAAACTTTTAATGTACGTTCCAAATGTTCCAAAACTAGCAGAGCTTATAGTACATTTACTATATATAACCTTACATTTTATATATAAAACCTTATCATTTTTCTTATGATGACCTTGGTAAAAATTAGCATTCACTGTGCTTATCAATAATATTATAACTTCTATACGATGATTAAACTTTATTGACAAACTTTGCAGTAAATACTATAAGCTTATATTGGCCTTTACGTCTGTTGCAGACGATCTAAACATTGTCTACGAAAGACTATATAAGCCGATTCGGGAACGACAACACGATCACATTTGGCGCAAATATATTGTGTCACAGATGGATTTTCGGCATTGTGGTGTCTTTTTGTCCTTTTATTTGCCAGTTTCCCGAACCAAGCTTGATTGTGGCATTTCTGCCCGTTTAAGGATTTCTCCACTTTGACCTGTCTTCGGCCAGTTCTTCCCAGCCCAAGGATCAATATCAACACGGTCATATCGCGCTTGACACAGTCTTTAACGCGGAGAAGGGGCCGCCCAACAGTTTTTTGGTCAGCGATAACACCGAGCAGTATTTGTCTGGGCAAACGAGATGGTTCCATTCGGTGTACGTGGCCCAACTTTAGTCGCTTCTGTTTGAGCATGGTGACACTACATAAATTGGCATTCTCAAGAACACGCTCGTTGGTGACTTTGTCTGACCATGAGATACCGAGGATATTACGGAGGCAACGCATATGGAAAGTGTTAAGACGTCTTTCTTGCTTTGCGTAGGAGGTCCATGTTTCAGCTCCGTAAAGTAATATGCTGAGGATACACGTCTCATAGACAAGAACTTTCGTCTTAGCAGTTAGGTACTTGTTGTCCCATACTCTTTCACGCAGTCTTCCAAACATCGTGGCTGCCTTGCCGATACGAATATCGATCTCTACATCGAGCGAGAGATTGGTCGACACAGCCGATCCCAAATACACAAACTTGTCCATGATCTCGAGGGGCATATCACCAAAAATATGGACGGGGGCTCTGTAACGCCCTGTGCTAACACACGGTCTTCTTGGCGTTAATATTCATTGAAAACAACTCACATGCACGTGCGAATTTGTTAATCATAGCTTGGAGCTCTTGATTTGAGTCGGCTACAAAGGCAGCATCGTCTGCGTATAAAAGGTTATTTAAAAAGAGATCCGAACGATAGCGCTTAGATCTTAGCAGCGAGAGATTAAACAGTTTTCCATCAGAACGTGTATTCAAATGGATACCTTGTTGATCATGACCAAATGCCCTATCCAAAAGCAAGGAGAAAAAATGGCAAACAAAGTCGGAGCAAGCACGCAACCTTGTCTGACGCCGTGACGAACATAGAAGGGTCTGACATGTGACCGTCAAAAATGATACTTCCTTTCATATCTGTGTGAAAAGACTAAGGTAAGATAAGGTTAAGGGTAATCTGCTATTATATGGCATTAAAATTGGTAAACCAAAGTAAGTAAGTATTATTTTTAACAGCTTTTTTATCTTCCACTCATACCTATTGCCTTTTGGTTAGAAAATGCTCAACCTTTGATGGGTTCCACGATTGAGGTTTCAGGACATGTTGCAGCTAAAACGGCATGGTCTCTCTCTCTCTCTCTACGATCATTTACTCTCGCGTGAGGATACGGGCTTCAGGCCTACGCTTCTTGCCCGGGGCTCTCGCGGGACCTCTTGCGGGCACTCTGTCCCCACGGTGATTTATTTAATTATATATAGGGAAATGCGCCTCCCTCTCCGCACGACGTCTAGCCGCCCTCGGCGCGGTCAAGCCCACCGGGTAAGACCCTAGGGAGGCCAGTGAGCGACCTGCGAGCGGGCGGCTGCGTAATCTAGTACGGGGGACGGCGGGCATGGTCATCCTTTGCAATGAGCCTTTCCTATGTCCACTCATTCTCAGCGCCTGTGGAACCATTCTCAAAAACGTCAAACGATTGGCTATGCGTTACTCTTCTTTCATATTGGCACCTCACCGTTCTCGATAACACTATCGATAGAAGTTGGTTTAAGGCTCTTTACAAAATTAAATGAGCCCCACCGCAGCTGCTTTAGTGCCTGGGTCAATTTTTGGCACACCATGGTTTTTTTGCCAAAGTAGCGCTGGTTGCTTCAGCAGACATGCTGCTGATTTATCCTCCGTGCTCTTTCTAGTGGCCATGTTCCCTCTTTACTAGAGCCTAGCGGGGTCTTGCGTAGCGATTGCAAGAGACCAGACGGAAAGACCCGACACCCGTATCCCATGGAAATTGGGTAAGTGCTGGTTAATCGCTTGTGTGGAAACTAGCACTCTTTCACATTTTACTTCCCGTAACCCAGCGGCAGATGCTACGGTAGCGGAAATTCCGGAAACACAAAAAAATTGGAAACCATTACATTTTTGTGCCTTTAGCGGTTAAGACGGTCTACGGCAAACGAGGCCAAAATATTTTTTAACGAATTGTCAGTAGTCAGTACGTTTGATCGAGACTACGGAAGACTCCTGAGCTGGCAGCTTCCTTGGTCAAAGAATAAGCATTGGTATTCAGCGACGGAATGCTGCTAGTGTTTCGGGAATCTTGCTTCGTTTTTAGAATGTGTTTCATAGTATATTTTTTCTTAACAATTATTATTACCCGTTTGTTTATTTTTTCTCTCTTTTATTTTAATACCAGCTGTCCTCCACGTTTTAAGGTATTCTAGCACAATAAAACGTAGCCTATGTGTGTTTCCAGGGTGTCAACTAACCATAAAAATCGCTTCGCAAGACGCCGCCCACGACATGACATTTCGTGAACGGAAGTGATTTTGATAACTTTTTGCATATCAACGTGCGTCACATAAATTGTGACAAGCATGGAGCTAAAAGTTTGTGTACGTACAGCGGTTTGGCAGAAAAATGCAAAATCTGTGTCCAGCCAGCTTGATTTTACATATAAAACTTCTGGCTGGACCTCATGAATCAATAACGGGAGCGTTTTCTAATATGGTTCCTTTACTAAGATTTAGTGACGGAATTTGTGACGTTCATCATGAAATTATTAATTGACTGTCAAAAAAGAGGTTGATATAGGTACTTTGAAGCATTGGAACTCATTGGAATTTGACCAGTTGTCGCAGGACAAACTGTAAGCAACAGATGGCGACACCAACATCAGCCAATTAGAAATTGTTAATGAACCCGCGTCGGTCTCCGGCGCATGAGTACGTTCAGAAATTTGTTCCAAGTAGGTCCAGGTAATATTTCTTTATGTTGTTATTTTAAATATTAACATGGGATAGTAAAAAATGAATGCCCAGTAACTTTTTTTTAAAGCAATTTATATATCAATATTGGTATATCTATTTAATAAACACTACTATTGTAGTTGAAAGTTCTGTTTTCAAAGTTGTGGTGCCATTAAGTTCATAGAAGGAAGAAAATTTGGGCAATATATTGATATTAGATGTCATTTCTTCCCATAGTTTCTTCCATTTTTTCTGCCTCCGTGGTCTAAATCGGCACAAAGCGTTCGGCTGCGAGACCCAAAGATCGTGGTTTGAAGTCTGCGGTGAAATATCACCACCGCAGGCTAAACCATTTGATTATCCGAAAAGAAAGATTTTTCCGTATTTCGGACGGCACCTTAAGCCGTACTCTGGAGTGGGCCGTTATAGGCTGATTATGACAATATAGCAAATAAAATACATAATATTTCAATAAATTTCTTTTAATAAAGTTTCATTGTTTATTGTTTGAGGCAGCAACCGAGGGTTTTTTATAAATCAAATAACACGTTGTAGATTTTTCATTACGATAAAAATGTTCCTTATTTTTAATTGTAAAATGTCTTCATAATGTTTGTTGAATGTTTTTAACACGCTTTTTTACTCAAAATGTAGCTGCTAGGCAATAAAATGCACTAATATAGAAACTCGGAAAAATGAGTGAAGCGCTTCCAGCGATTGCGCATTCTGAGTGAGATGTCATAGATTATACAGAGTGGTTTGAAACAGTAGAATTTCTACCAGAAACCAAAACCACCTATCGAAAAAAATATGGCATTTGTGAATGTGAACTTTATAGTACTTAAGAAGAGCCGAAAAATCAATAAATAAAATTTCAGAGCATCCGTGTTTGGATCAAACTGTTTGTATTTATTATTCACTTAGGAGTGGCAAAACCAGTGAAAGTGATATTGTGGAAGTGTGTTTGTTTCAATACTTATCTAGATCGTGATATGTGTTTAACGACTGTAAAATCTTAGGGGCCATTTACACATGGCGAGAAGTCACGTAGTCTTTTCTCATCCTATTGTTGACAAAATGTTTGTCTAAAACGCAAATTAAGTGTTATCATAGTTAACAATAAAGCGTATATTGAAAAGCCATGGATAGCAAAAATATCCAGAAAAATGCCATGCAGAAAAGTGCGGAGTTTACGTTTAATCCACCACCAGAAGCTCCTGTGTTTGAACCTACTCCCGAAGAGTTCATGGATCCGTTGGGTATATCGCAAAGATTCGACCGCTGCAGAATTGACCGGAATTTGCAAAATTAAGCCACCCGCCCGTTGGCAGCCACCGTTTTCATTAGATGTTGATAAACTAAAATTCGTCCCACGAATACAGAAAGTGAACGAATTGGAAGCCATAACGCGATTGAAACTATTATTTCTTGAAAAAATTTTGAAATTTTGGGATCTACAAGGATCACCACTCAGGATACCAATGATAGAAAATAAAACACTTGATTTATATTGTTTGAAGTTTGGGTTGATGAAGAAGGGGGATTTGAAAACTGTAATACACCTAAAAATGGCGTAAGATTGCAAATGCAATGGGTTATAGTCAAAATACAAACACAATGAATTTTCTGAAAGTAATTATGAGAAAATATTACTTCCTTATGAAATTTTTGAAAGAAGCAAAGCTGACATTTTAAAGACTGTAAAAAATCTGACCTAAAATCTGAGAAAGAAAATAATGAATCTGGAAAGGCAATGTTTAAAGAAATATCAATAGACTCAATTACTAAACCTAAAAACGATTCAGATGGCAATGAAGAGAAACCTGTTGGATTATAAAGAAAGCTAAAACGGATCAGATATTAAAATGGATACTGAGAGCAAAAATAAAGTTGATACTGAAGAAATGAAGCGCAATAGGGAATTAAGGAGGCTTGCTTGTTATGGTCCAGGCCCAAAGATGCCTGGTCTTAATGATGAGGAGTTTGATATCACAAAGTGCAGAAAAAGACCAAGGTATGATTTGGACCCACTAGCAAATTATGTGTGTGCAATTTGCCAAAAAGATAATAGAGATGATCAGCTAATGATATGTAATGGTTGTAGTGACACATATCATACATTTGCCTTAAACCTCCTCTGAATAATGTACCTGATGGTGATTGGCGATGCCCATGCTGCATAGCAGAAGAGGTGACAAACCTGCTGAAGCATTTGGGTTTGCTCAGGCTGAAAGAGAGTACACACTACAACAATTTGGGGAAATGGCAGACAAATTTAAATCAGACTACTTTGGAACATCTGGCCATCTAGTACCAACAACAGTAGCTGAAAAGAATTTTGGAGGATAATATCATCGGTTGAAGAGGATGTAACAGTAGAATATGGTGCAGATTTGCACTCCATGGATCATGGTTCAGGGTTCCCCACAAAATCATCATTAAATCTTTATCCAGGTGATCAGGAGTATGTAGATTCAGGTTGGAATTTAAATAATCTTCCTGTATTAGATGGTCAGTATTAAGATTTATAAATGCAGATATATCTGGCATGACTGTTCCATGGATGTATGTTGGTATGTGCTTTTCTGCATTTTGCTGGCATAATGAAGACCATTGGAGCTACTCTATCAATTACTTGCACTGGGGTGAGGCTAAAACTTGGTATGGGGTTCCAGGGAGTGGGGCCGAGATGTTAGAAAATGCTATGAAGGCAGCAGCACCTGATTTGTTTAAGTCTCAGCCAGATCTGTTGCATCAATTGGTGACAATAATGAACCCCAATATCCTAATGAATGCTGGTGTACCCTTGTACCGAACTGACCAAAATGCTGGAGAATTTGTTGTTACTTTTCCCAGAGCTTATCATGCTGGATTCAATCAGGGTTACAACTTTGCTGAAGCTGTCAATTTTGCACCACCAGATTGGCTAAGAATTGGCAGAGAGTGTATCATCCATTACAAGAATTTGAAAAGATTCTGTGTCTTTTCTCATGATGAACTAATTTGTAAAATGGCATTAGAAGGTGATAGATTAGACCTGGAGACAGCTTTAGAAACACAGAAGGAATTAGTTCGGGCTACAGAAGAAGAGGGTACATTAAGAAAACTGGTATCAAGTAAAGGTTTAGTAAAATTGAAGAGGACTGCTTTTGAGTTACTGGGTGATGATGAGAGGCTGTGTGAAGTGTGTAAAACAACTTGCTTCTTATCATCAGTGTCTTGCTCTGATTGCAAACATATGGCATGTTTGCAGCATGCAGATAAATTTTGCCCATGCCCATGGCAAAAAAGTTTTGAATTTCCGCTATGACATGGATGAGTTTTTATGTTGCAAACAATTGATTTTCGAGTAAACAGTTTCCATAAATGGATGGCAGAGGCAAAAATATACTACAACAGCTCCAGACATTGGTAGATTACAGAAATTAAAGGTTAATAGATGAAGCTGATGAACTTAAGATTCCTAAATCTAATATGCTAGCACAATTGAAAGAGGAATACACAAAAGCAACAGAAAATGTTGAGCCTATTGTAATAGAATTGGATGATGATTGAAACAATTCAACCTAATTTAAGTTGATTTGTGTTAGTACAAACTATTTTCATTAGATAACAGGCTATGTAAACTTTTAACACTGTATATTCCAGTTTGAAGTGCAAAATTTTTGGTTTACTTTATGGTGGCATGGCAACTGAGCACTTTTAAGTTCATATATACATTGTCTTTCTCCTATATGGCATGTATTTAACTATACTCTTTGAAATGGTTTTGAAATTGAAAATATAATGCATTTATATACTGGCATCGAAAGTAAATATCAAAGTTTCATATTGTATTTATTTACTTTTGCCCTTGTCAGTAATACAGATATAATCATTGTTTCACTAATAGATCCATAATATACCAGAATTACTCTTTATGATATTTTTGTATCTATCTCTACTGCTGAGAAGTTTTAGGTTTAATTTAAATTATTATCTGTGCATGACTGAAAAAATCTAGATAATAGAGATGTAAATAAATATACCAATATTTTCGTTTTGAAATAAAACCTTTGTAAAATTTTAGTATATAGTTACTAAGATAAGTAAATATTACAAATCCACCGTATAAGAAGAGATTGGATTATTGTATAATTTGTTCAAATCCATTTTAATTTTAGGAAAGCTTAATCACAAATAATTATAATTGTTCTGCTGTGTATATTCGTCCATTTGTCTTAAAAACCTCAAATGCTAGATTAGCTTCGCATATATTTTACACAGGTAATGAGTTCTGTTCATTGATTTCTTTCAGTTTTAAATTATATAAAATAAGCTGATACAGCATAGCAAATAGAAAATTGCTGCAGTTGTGAGAATTTGGAGGAATTTCATTTACTATTATTGATTTTATTTACAAAGGAAGTTCTTTCTTGGCATCTGATCTCAGTGTATTACTTTAACTTTCTAACATAATTGAAGATTGTTTAGTTTTAATTGCATAATAAAAATGTCCCAATTATTTAGTAATCATTAATATTATAAAAAATATGGTTTATAAATCGTCGTAGATAAGTCTAGGGTAAGTAGATTTGGTAACTGTTAAAAATTGTATTACGATTCGACATGAGCGCCATTATCCTTAATTTAGGAATTCTAACTGGCTATGACTTGTATGATTTCACGTATTAACAGAGAAGGTTATCTTCTCAGTATCTCTTAGCCAATAAGTGGTTATTGTATACAGCATGTATGTTTTAGGTAACTACATTAATAAGAGTAAATATAATTGTTTTATCTTCCTTTGCGTTAAACATAAGTTGTAGTATTGTCTTATTATGCCATTGTTTGACTGACTGAATGCTTTATAATGTTAGTATAATTAGGTACTAATGCACAGTTGGGGTTTATTAATTTCTTTAATTTTTTTGCACTGTGATTGAAACTATTTTGTTATTTACAATGTATGAAGACAAATAAGTATATGCAATGAAATCTAATGAGTGATAATTATAAAAGATTACCTATGTGTTAAAACAATTACCTAATTAAAATCTTAGTGATTAATCAAATTGTTTTTTTTGTGGGAGATGGCAATCTTAGACCCGTATTCCAGAACGAAATTCAATGTCGATCATTACCTAAATTTAGTAAGGAAAGGAGATGCTATTTATCGTATAGAGCGCTATCCCTTTCTAACTGTCGCTTGAGTACAGTCAAATATGTTTGAATCATAGCCAGTAAAATTAGAAACACCATGGTACTGCAGCGACTACTACATACATTTATTCCTGTCAGCAATGTTTATGAATGTTTAGGACGATAATGGTGCTGGACCGGGCCCGCAGTCGCCATTTTTTCTTCATTCATATGAATATACGATACATATACAAAAACAACTTAAATATTTGTTTGTATGTTTGTTCCGAGTAATCTCTGAAACGGCTGGACCAATTTGGACGGGACTTTTTATGGCAGGTAGCTGATGTAATAAGAAAAAATATAGGCCACTTTTATTTCAAAAAAACTAAGCAGTTTTAACGCGCACAGTCGCGCATCGTTTGAGCTGCGCTACTTTTAGGTTATGTTTTACTGCGGAAGAATATAGTCCGGGTTATACCGCGGGGAACATCTAGTTGTCAATAAACTGCCGTCCATTTCTGGACTTCATCTCCTGCGACAACTTTCGTCGATGAGGACCGTATAAATAAGCCATGCTCTGGTCAATAATTAAGGCTGAAATTCCATACATCCAGCCTCGCAAGGCGTTTTAAATACGTAGAATTACCAACCCCCAAATAACCTCAACTTTCGGATCATAAATAATAATGGAAAAAAGAAATCGTTTTTTGTGCAATTTATTATGATTACCAGTGAAACTTAACAACATTAATACACGAAAGTATTTGGTGAAAAATAATGTGATTAAATCACATTAATATAAATGTATACCAAAACAAATTTTAGGGCGATACACAATCATGACTTTGTCAGAAAATTGTTTACAGATGTAAGGCCAAAACTAATTAGAAATTCCGCTCACATACATTATCAAGCTTTCATTCAGCACAGTTAAAGTATAATAATAAGATTCCACCAACATTCTCATAGCGCCATCTAGAATTACGAATAAACTAAGAATTACGCCTGTAACATGGGACTTATTAACGGATAAACCTTATCATATCATTTTTTTAAATACATACATGTAATGCATAGAAACCCAGACCAATACAAACAGACAAGTATTGCTATCAGACCAATACAGACAGTAAATGTACACAATTGGTGGGATCCAAGTGGTAGTCTTGGTGGAATAGAGTCAAACATAACATCATTATCGCAACACTTGAATCTCTTCGTAGCTTGCGCAGGTTTCTCAGGATATTTTCCTTCATCGTAGAGAGTCGGATAAACGGACACATAATTGAAATACATAGGTGTCTGGCGGATTTGAACCTGCACTCCAGATCGGAAGGCAACAGTTTCACCAATGACACAGACGCTCTCCATATGGTTAATTTTATAGAGATAACTTTTAGTTTTAAAAAGCTCAATTTATATTTTATTTTAAATATAAAAATCAACACTTATGTAAATACATTATTCAACACATATTTAGTATAAAATATCAGATGCGTAAACTTACGAAGCAATGACTTTACAATTAAGCACATTTAAGTAATTAAGTTCACAACTTTAGTAGGTATGTAGATTTAGGTTAACACAATTTATATTCATTTAAAAGCAATACTACTTTTGAATTTATTGATACTGAGTAGTTGATACGTGACAATTAGTATACGAGGCGCGGGGAGCGACAATTTACTTTATACCGTACGGGTTAAAATTCTAAACTTTTCACAAAGATTATTTAGTCAATATAACATTTATATAATTTTCTGTATATTGCAATAAAAGTGTCTACAAATGTCTTGTTGTATGAGTCATAAAATAGTTTTATGACTCATACAACAAGACTGACTGACTCATAAACTCGTATAAAATGACAAATTCAAAAGTTAAATATTGCAACAGTCTTTTCACAATAATAAATAGGTATTCAACTGGGATACATTACGCAATCAAAATGTTGTTTGGTTGACATAGTTTGCATTTATACAGGCAGTGGGTACGCGTGCATAATCCGGTAGTTTCCACCATCCACAATAAAATACCAAATCTTATTTTTATAAAGCGCAACTTTTTTATATGTCCTTTTATGATCACTTTTGTTTATTTGCAATATTGTATTTTTAAATACACTGAAACCAATAAAAGTAAGGTCAATTGATAACGATCAAATAATTGATATGTGACGAATAAATGATATGTGACGATTGACGTCACATATCATTTATCTCATACAAAATATAAATGAAAAGGTTCCCTTTTAACAGTCCCTAAAAAGTGCGTCAACGATTAGTGGTGTCAACTACCGGATTACCTAAATATCTGCCAGCATAAGTTATTAAGTAGATCTTATTATAATAAGATCGTGAACTAAAATTAGGGATTTTAGAAAAGATGCCTGTTCCTATATTCATAAAACTTTTCTTAGACCTTAATTAGATTGCTTTTTTAGAATCCTGAAGCTATTAGTAGTTTTGATATATCCATTATACAATGTTTTGACTGTATATGATTTTTGCCTGAGTAATAAAACACTATTTAAAAAAATAATAATTGCTACCTCTCCTAACATTCATAGTAACGAGTCATTACAACAAAAGGCCTTACCTATATTAATAAAAGAGATTCTTAACAATTGAGTTAATATGCTTAGTGTATAAGGGTTGTAAATAGTTCAATATAAAAGCTTTGTAAATAATTTAAATTGACGCCACTTTATTTTATTTTAAATAGTAATCGCGGTGTCATTTTAAAATCTACAAACTCTTTGTACAAAACTACATCTACATTAATAATTTAATTAAAAGAATACTGTCAGTCAGATCAACATCACTTCCAATGTAAGAAGATTTGTGTAGTTTATATTATCGAAATAATAATAATTATTAGCATATGTGTAAGTAAAATGTATAAATAAAGTTGTGTGACTTAACTAAACTTGTTCACTTTCATTATTTAAAATGCAGAATCGAATCCTATGCTAGCTTAAATATTTCCACAGCTCGTCTGTCGAATATATTGAAGCTAATATAGGTATCAAAATTAAACTTAATACTTTTGCGACTGTTTAACCGGCAGTAACAGAGTCCTCATCTCCCTCCCTTTAGTCTCAATAGGAAGTGCAAGGCATGCCAATGCGGCTAGAATCGCCGCTAACGAGTACACCCCCGTTGCAATCACGATGGAGTTCTTGAGCAAAACCTGGAAAAAAAAATGTTTTATCAATTAATATTAAGCACTTGTGAGCAGTGGCGTGCACTCCATATATGCAAATAAGCAATGCAAACCCTGTGCGTGCAGACAACCCGGAAAATTGCCAACATATAATAATAATAATTATTATTATTTATTTCCAAAAAACAAGTCCCATATTACATTTCAGGCTTATACACATGAATTAGTTTTATAAATCAAATAACAAATGTAATTATTAATTACAAAAAATTGTATTTATTAATAAAATTGGAACTTTAAGGACCGATTCTTTAGCAGCGGCCACTTCACTAGGCTTACGCCTGAAACACAGGAACCTAAACGAAATTTATTCTACTTATTCGCCATTTTCCTCTACAGATTTAAAACATAGGCAATTTGCTGTCATCCACAGCACTCAATTTGAAATAATCTAATTATTTATTGTTTTTGCGATAAGTGTCACTCACTTTGCATGCCTACTCATCTCTGTGCACGCCACTGCTCGTGAGACACACTTTCCCATAGCGTAGGTTTTTTTGTTACGAAGTAACAGGATGGTCAACACGCTCACCTGATGGTAAGTGATACGCCTGACAAGGACAGAGCGGCATTGAAGGAGACAACGACTGATAGATCGTTATAACTCCATCAATGCGTACTGCGCCTCACCCAATACACAGATGTAAGGTCTTTATACGCGCTATTCAAAAGCTACAGTGCCGTCATCCCGAAATACAAAAGGTATTCTCACGCTCATGACTTGCGAAAGGTTACTAGTGAAGGCTAGATGGGACTGCATTGTAGTTTCTTCTCAGTTTCCTACAGTCAGACTCGTCATCGAAGACCCATCTGGTGTAATGGTTGAGACATCGGCTATAACATAAAGGGCACCGGGTTCAATCCCCGGACAGTACAAGCATGACTGTTTGTATTGGTCCGGTGATTATATTAAGCACTATATATTTACAAAAAGTATAAAGATGTTTCCGTTGTTAAGTACCATACTACAGACTAATGTTTAGTTTGGGTCTGGATGACGACGTGTGAATGTCAGTGGTTGCTTATTTATTTTTTACCACCAGGGTACCATTAAGCTACACTGTGCAATCTGGGGACCGGAAGACTGAATAAAACTATGTATTCGGTGTGCACTCCGAGTATATCGTCTATTTAATCAAATAACTTACAACTACGCTTATATAATAACCTTTACCTATGTGTGAGGGAGGTTGCTTACACACACTACACCTACCCGTAGTTTGAAGAAAAAAAATCACCAACCAATATTTAATTTAATACCATTCTATTAATGTTTAAGTTACCTGCGCTACGTATGGTGTGATCATAGCGCCGAGTCGAGCTACGCCGCTGCAAGCACCTACTGCAGTCGCTCGTAGTGCGGTCGGGTATACCTAGTCAAACATTGGCTAAAATACATATTTTTTCATCAACATCATTTGGACGACTAGATTGAGGTTATATTGGATTTCCACAAATTGAGTAATTTTTATTTAATATTATTGTCGACACAACGATTTTTAAATAAAAATAAAAGGGGTGGCCTCTCTGAAAACCAGCGTATATTACATAACCAAATTCCCCGCCCTTATTTTATTGTTGCTCTCTATTTTTAAAGTGAGGAATTCGTTACCCTTTCGGAGAGTGTCTATGGGTAACGTTATCCCTTACCATGAATGTACAACGTTGCTGAACACATAAAATTAATACCGTCCAAAGACAATTTCATACTAACCTCAGGAGTGTAAACATATGCAGCTTGAAAGAGTCCAGCTATGATTCCTCTTGCGACGAACAGTACACAGGTCAGGAAAGTTCGGCTGTTAATGAAAATACATAGTTTACATATTACATATAGTATTTATTCTTATAGCTGTATTAGAATTATAATTTTACGATGGCAAAGTACTTTCAATTAGTACTTTATTTACTGTCATGTCTGTTTGTATTAGTCTGGGTGTTTTTATGTATAATATGCATGTATTAAAAAATATATAAGTATGTTTATCCGATGTTTAGCACACCCATATTACAGGCTTAATACTAAGTTTGGGACTAGATGGCGCTGTGTGTATGTCAGTGGATATTTATTTATTTATTATTGGAACGGAATTGATAACCGGAATCTTTTTAGTAATAAAACTTTGTTTTCCTATTGTGGTGTTATTGTAAGAAAATGTTTAGCTAAGTGTCTTAGTATTCAAACAATCTTTTTTATCTGACTATCTTTTTCTACTTCTAAGATAATCTAACTACAATCACGAATAAATATGAACCTTTTTCAAAACAAATTGACCTCAAGGCGTCATAAAAGTTAACAAAATCAAAAGCACTTCTTCTACTTCAATGTTACAATAACATGTAGCGGGCAATTGAATAAAAAATTTTCCCAAGTGACAAATGGGCATAATTTTTGATCGGACACTTTTTTAATGAAATCTAATAAGTCTATTGTTTATCTAAGTTCTACTTGGTAGGATGTCCTGTGCATTCTGCTACTATGGTCTGGTCTTGATGACGACTGAGCTGTTTGAGACAGCGCCGGCAGCCGCGTCCTGCGCTGCTAGCTGTCGTCCGCTCCAAACCACTGACTATATGAATCTGTTATGGACAACACTCGCAGAATTCCCCGGTTTGTACTTTTGGTTTGGCATCCGCGTTTTGATATAAATTATGGAATAATAAAAGCCGATTTGAATGTTCTGGCTGCTTAATTATTCACAGCAACTATCAGCACCATACTATCGTAACAAAGTTTCTAATGAGAACAATTTGGTTGAAGATTTCATTTCATTTCAAAGTCTTACAATATTGTACCTAACCAATGTAGTCCGCGCTACAAAATGTAAAAATATTCCATTTAGTTTCTTAAGGATTTTAAATATACTGTTGTTTTCCACTTCTCAGTGTTTTTTGTTCATATGTTTTGTTGATCTGTAATAAGATTTGTATACAAAAACCTTACTTTTACTTTTTCAACTTTCAGGAATTTTCGCAACGATATTTATTATAGAAAAGTTTGGCCGCAAAAAGACAATGGCGGCGCAATTTGTGATATTTGCTATGTGTATTTGCGTGCTGATATACAACGGAAAGTAAGTTAGTAAAAAATATCTAAAATCTTTCCGTACACTAAAGATTGGTTGCTTTCTTTCTTTTCTATTGGACAACCAATTTGGACGTCGACTGCAACACCAAGGGTTCCGGGTTCGATCCCCGGGCAGTACAAACATTTGTGTGCATGAACATGTCTGTTTGTAATGGTCTGTGTGTTTTCTATGTATAATATGTATGTATTTCTATAAAAATGTATATAAGTATGTTTATCCGTTGTTTAGTACCCATAATACAGGCTTCACGCTTAACTTGTGGCTAGATGGCGCTGTGTGAATGCCAGTGGATATTTATTTATTTATTATTTATTTCTACACTTAAGCCTAAATATGCAAACGAGCGCGGAATTATTGCGATGTCATTTCTTTGTGGTAAAACCTTAAAACAATATCAGTCAACAAGCCTCTAAACTACCGGTGGCGCAGATGGCTCACAGCCTTGAAAATTAACACCACGAGCCTAAGGGCGTCCCCAAACGAACACGAACTTGAAAAATGTACCTATATATACGTTACCTATATACACTTCTACATCATCAGCTCATTAAACGTCTCCACCGAGGGGCACGAGCCTACCCGTAAAGTATGTATAGGCCTTAGTCTTCCACGCGGCCCAGTGAGGATTGGCCGACTTCACGCAAAACCTTTGATCTCTTCGCATCGCAGCGCGTGCGCAGGTTTCCTCCCACGATGGTTTACCTTCACCCGTAAGAACGATCGGAAACCATATAATTGGGGAAAAAATTCGGAAAAAACAACAGTGGTACGTGGCGGTATTTATACCTGCGCCCTTCCGATAAGAAGGCAACAGTCATCGTTGAGTCACAGACACTCACCATACCATGCCAACCTATAATGCCTTTTTTTCGCACTGCCTTGCTTATTGACACTTCACTGTACCAAGTAATTTAAACAATTT